>CM050163.1:37063833-37119729 GCA_027410445.1 Discoglossus pictus
CCCCCAAACACCCTCTTCCAGACACTTTCCCCCCCCCCCAACCCTCTTCCAGACACTTTTCCCCCCACACCTCTTCCAGACACTTCCCCCCAAACCCTCTTCCAGTCACTTTTTCCCCCCCCCAAACCCTCTTCCAGACACTTTCCCCCCCCCCACACCCTCTTCCAGACACTTTCCCCCCCCCACACCCTCTTCCAGACACTTCCCCCCCCACACCCTCTTCCAGACACTTCCCCCCCCCACACCCTCTTCCAGACACTTCCCCCCCCCCCCACACCCTCTTCCAGACACTTCCCCCCCCAAACCCTCTTCCAGACACTTCCCCCCCCCCACAACCCTCTTCCAGACACTTCCCCCCCCCCCCCCCCCTCTTCCAGACACTTCCCCCCCCCACACCCTCTTCCAGACACTTATCCCCCCCACACCCTCTTCCAGACACTTATCCCCCCCACACCCTCTTCCAGACACTTCCCCCCCCCCACACCCTCTTCCAGACACTATCCCCCCCCCCCCCCACACCCTCTTCCAGACACTTCCCCCCCCCCCCCACACCCTCTTCCAGACACTTTTTCCCCCCAAACACTCTTTCAGACACTTTTCCCCCCCAAACCCTCTTCCAGACACTTTTCCCCACAAACCCTCTTCCAGACACTTTCCCCTTCCAAACCCTCTTCCAGACACTTTTCCCCCCCCAAACCCTCTTCCAGACACTTTTCCCCCCCAAACCCTCTTCCAGACACTTTTTCCCCCCAAACCCTCTTCCAGACACTTTTCCCCCCCAAACCCTCTTCCAGACACTTTTCCCCCCCAAACCCTCTTCCAGACACTTTTCCCCCCCACACCCTCTTCCAGACACTTTTCCCCCCCAAACCCTCTTCCAGACACTTTTCCCCCCCAAACCCTCTTCCAGACACTTTTCCCCCCCAAACCCTCTTCCAGACACTTATCCCCCCCAAACCCTCTTCCAGACACTTTTCCCCCCCAAACCCTCTTCCAGACACTTCCCCCCCCCCCCCAAACCCTCTTCCAGACACTTCCCCCCCCCCAAACCCTCTTCCAGACACTTATTCCCCCCTCAAACACCCTCTTCCGGACACTTATTCTCACCCTCTTCCGGACACTTATTCTCACCCTCTTCCGGACACTTATTCTCACCCTCTTCCGGACACTTATTCTCACCCACACCCTCTTCCGGACACTTATTCTCACCCACACCCTCTTCCAGAAATGTATCTCCCACCTACACCCCCTTCCAGAAATGTATCCCCCCAGCACTCCCTTCCAGAAATGTATGCCCCCACACCCCCTTCCAAAAAATGTATCCCTCCCCCCACACCCCCCTTCCAAAAAATGTATCCCTCCCCCCACACCCCCTTCCAAAAAATGTATCCCTCCCCCCACACCCCCTTCCAAAAAATGGATCCCTCCCCCCACACCCCCTTCCAAAAAATGTATCCCTCCCCCCACACCCCCTTCCAAAAAAATATATACAGTGGATATAAAAGTCTACACACCCCTTTTAAAATGTCAGATTTTTGTGCTGTAAAAAAATGAGACAATGATAAATCATTTCAGAACTTTTTCCACCTTTAATGTGACCTATAAACTGTACAACTCAATTGAAAAGCAAACTGAAATATTTTAGGTAGAGGGAAGAAAAAATATAAAAATAAAATAATATGGTTGCATAAGTATGCACACCCTTAAACTAATACTTTGTTGAAGCACCTTTTGATTTTATTACAGCACTCAGTCTTTTTGGGTATGAGTCTATCAGCATGGCACATTTTTACTTGGCAAGATTTGCCCACTCTTCTTTGCAAAACACTCCAAATCTGTCAGATTGCGAGGGCATCTCCTGTGCACAGCCCTCTTCAGATAACCCCACAGATTTTCAATCGGATTCAGGTCTGGGCTCTGGCTGGGCCATTCCAAAACTTTAATATTCTTCTGGTGAAGCCATTCCTTTGTTGGTTTGGGTGTATTCTTTGGGTCGTTGTCATGATGAAAGATGAAGTTCCTCTTCATGTTCAGCTTTCTAGCAGAAGCCTGAAGGTTTTGTGCCAATATTGACTGGTATTTGGAACTGTTCATAATTCCCTATATCTTAACTAAGGGCCCAGTTCCAGCTGAAGAAAAACAGCCCCAAAGCATGATGCTGCCCCCACCATGCTTCACTGTGGGTATGGTGTTCTTTTGGTGATGTGCAGTGTTGTTTTTGCGCCAAACATCTCTATTGGAATTATGGCCCAAAAAGTTCAACCTTGGTTTCATCACACCATAACACCTTTACCCACATGCTTTTGGGAGACTTCAGATTTGTTTTTGCAAAATGTAGCCTGGCTTGGATGTTTTTCTTCGTAAGAAAAGGCTTTCGTCTTGCCACTCTACCCCATAGCCCAGACATATGAAGAATACGGGAGATTGTTGTCACATGTACCACACAGCCATTACTTGCCAGATATTCCTGCAGCTCCTTTAATGTTGCTGTAGGCCTCTTGGTAGCCTCCCAGACCAGTTTTCTTCTCTTTTTATCAATTTTGGAGGGAGCTCCAGTTCTTGGTAATGTCACTGTTGTGCCATATTTTCTCCACTTGATGATGACTGTCTTCACTATGTTCCGTGGTATAACTAATGCCTTGGAAACTCTTTTGTACCCTTCTCCTGACTGATACCATTTAACAATGAGATCCCTCTGATGCTTTGGAAGCTCTTTGTGGACCATGGCTTTTGCTGTGGGATGCGACTAAGAACATTTCAGGAAAGACCAACTAGAGCAGCTGAACTTTATTTGGGGTTAATCAGAGGCACTTTAAATTATTGCAGGTGTATGCTGACTCCTATTTAACACGATTTGGAATGTGATTGCTTAATTCTGAACACAGCTACATCCCCAGTTATAAGAGGGTGTGCAGACTTATGCAACCACATTGTTTTTCTATTTCTTTTTCTTCCCTCCACCTAAAAGATTTCAGTTTGTTTTTCAATTGAGTTGTACAGTTTATAGGTCACATTAAAGGTGGAAAAAGTTCTGAAATGATTTATCTTTGTCTCATTTATTTACAGCACAGAAACCTGACATTTTAGCAGGGGTGTGTAGACTTTTTATATCCACTGTATATATATATATATATATATATATATATATATATATATATATATATATATATATAGATACACACACACCATATTTTACTGTCTATAAGACGACCCCTATATTTGGAGCCCAAAATGTATAAATAACTTATCACTAACTTACTCACTTATTACTCAGTCGCGTTCTGCATTGCATTTTTCCTGTTTAACACAGGATCACAAAGATATTGAGCTGGAATGGAAATCAGTGAAAATCATGACAGAAAGTGCCCTTAAATATATGTGTAACACAATAAAAACATATAAAATACGCATTTATATGCACAAAAGCAACACACACACGCCACCCAAAAGCTGATCAGCTCATTCATCTGTATCACACTGTAATGCTGCATCTGGCCACTAGAAAATCATGACAGAAAGTGCCCCTAAATATATGTGTAACACAATAAAACCTTATAAAATACACATTTGCACACTTGCAGTGTAATGCAATCTAATTGGAACCAATGCATATCCACTACATGTGTCTTTTCTCCTGCCTTAAATCTAGTGACCAGATGCAGCATTACAGTACCAGACCAGGGTATCTAATTGCAACATTCCATGTGTAAGACGGTCCCCCTATTTTAGACGTAAACAATACCGTCTTACACACTTAAAAATACGGTGTGTGTGTGTGTATATATGTTTGTGTGTGTGTGTATATATATATATATATATATATATATATATATATATATATATATATATATATATATATATATATATGGTACTAGCCTATAAGGGATCATGTCTCAGAAACCATGATGCACATACTGTTGTGGTCCCTGGGACTATTTTTTTTTTTTATAATTATTTTAGGCTGTAAAAACAGTTTATAAACACAAAGTAAATAAAAGTAAACGGATACATAGTTATATTACTTGTCTCTTTAATGCAGAATGTCAAGGTGTCCTGACTATTTATAACCCATGTAGGTGACTTGTAAAAATTCACAAAAAAGTTGTTGTTTAATGAAAACAATATAAAATTGGCACAACACTCAACATAAATGTGACAGCGATGCTCTGCGGATAGGAGAGTGATGAGGAATGTGCTTTGAGTGGAAGTGAGTATATGATGACAAATATTTATTGTGTACACATCATGCCCCGACTTGCCGAGCTGTTTGTTACTTGCTGTAGGTGGATCTGTGTGCTGTTCTATTGTATTATCTGTTCATACAAGACTTTAAACACAACTAATAATCCTCTAAAGTTTCACTGCAGAGCTACAATTAATTATAAACTAAATCAGTGGATCCAAGACCCACCAGACAGGCCATGATTTAGGTGAAACACTGTGTGAACAAAGGTGAGGTTTCACTTAAATCATGGCCTGCCGGTGGGTCCTGAAGAGAGGTTTAGGAAGCAGTGATCTAAGTAGAACACAAGTAAGTGCCGTTTGTTTCACGGCTGCATCCGTCTTTAAAGTGTTTTTTAACCCTTGCAGCTTCATTGAGGTACACAAACCCCTTCACCACAACAAGGTAGCAATCCAGAAGGAAAATGTACGAATATGCGTTTAAAAAAAACAAAAAAACTTCATTTTATCAGACTCTATTTGTGTATAGAATGTCCCAATTTTCAGTGCACTGGTGTGTTGTGTTTGCGTCGTTCAGTCGTGTCTGACTCTACGTGACCTAATGGACCATAACTGGAGTGGGTTGCCAGTTCCTTCTCCAGTGAGCCACAGCATACAGCTCTTAGTATTCCTAGGTGATCTCCCATCCAAGTACTGACCAGGCCAAACCCTGCTTGGATTCAGGGTGGTGTGACCTCTTGGTTCCCTGACTGGAATCAAACCCAGGTCGCAGTGGAGAAAGAATCCTAACCACTGGACCATCAGGGAACTCAGTGTCACTAGTAGTCTAGTCGTCTGACTTAAAGGTATAGTTACCTCTAGCCACTTGCTCTGCAGCATCTTGCAGAGCAAGGTTGTGTAAATTGTAAAATCCTTGTTTTGCTTGATGTATAAATCTAACGTTGTACTTTAATTTCCGTTTTTATTTTATTGTTATGATCCTTGGGGTAGTGCCCCCGCGTTACCTCCCCCTCCACTGTAAGCCGTTCAGCCTATTGCTGAATCGCAGTCTATGGGGGAAGTATCATCCAATCTTATACTTCCCCCGTCGCGCATACGCAGTGAACACCGCTCTATACTTTACATATGTGTACCTGTATATATTTATATATGTGTATATAGGTATGTATAAATTAATAAAAAAAAAAAAATATATATATATATATATATATATATATATGATTGTTGTTCAGTCTTTCGGTCGTGTCTGACTCTCGGTGATCATATGGGCACACAACATGCCAGGCACATCGGGTCTGTGTTTTTGGTTGTACTCACTAATATTGTTTTCTTGGCAAATATACTGGAGTGGGTTGCAATTTGTCTGACCTCTATGCTATGACCTTCCCTTCGTGGGTGACCCTACATGATATAGCTCACAGCTTCATTGCAATATACAAGCCCCGTCACCATGACAAGGTAGCAATCCAGAAGGGGATATATATATATCACACAAAATATGATAAATAGGAAATGTGCTTAATGTCAGTTTTCCTTTAAAATGCATTTTTGCTTCTACTACAGAAATATGAATTGTTTGTTCTAGGGTTGCAATCCTTGCACCTTTTGGAAGCTTTAGGACATTTCCGTGGTTAGAGGGGAGACAGCGCCACTTAACATTACAAGTGCACAAGTCACTGGAGATTAAAGATGCACTTAAGAGGATATGAAGGAGTTTAAAGGGACACAGCGAAAGTCCCAGGGTACTGTAGATGTAAAAATTGCAAGTGGGTGTAACTAAAAAAAGTGGAAGAACTAGGTAACTGAACTTGAAAGTTAAGCCTTTAAAAGAGATCATGTCACCCAGAAATCATGTTGATTGGAAAGCACGTGGAAACATAGCCTCGTGGTAATGCAAGGAGTCCTGACGCCGCAGTCTTGGGTTTGTCTGCTTAACAAAACATGATATATATGTAGCTTTGCTATGTGACCGAGCGTCACGTGAGAATGCTGAGTATGTTGTAAACTAGTTCAATGGGAAGAAAATAAATAAATAAAAACAAATTTGCACAGCAATGTCGTTCCTGCACATTTGTATTCCCTCAGACTGCAGTCTGCTCATAGGCAGCCCCTGAGTCCTTAAAAAGATCCTCACAGTGCCTTAACCCTTTTTAAATTCTCCCAATGCAAAATGGTAAAATTGCTGTAAGAAAGAAATGAATTGGTAATAGGTGTAAATAATAAGAGGTATTAGGTTTCTGGATCTTACTAGGTATATAATACTCCTGTGTATCCATTTACTTTTATGTACTTTATTTTATTAAGAAGTGATTAGAAGCTCTGTTTTTAAATCAAGCAAATAGTCCCTGTATAAGTCTGTCCACTGCAGCGTATGCAGACAGTAGGGCTAGACACGCAGTGTAGTGTCCTAGCCTATCGGGGACCAAGTCACAGCAGAATGTTGAACAGAAATGGTCACTGATTGGTTAGTATGAGACACTGTACTACAGAGTCTCTGCATACGTTGCAGTGGGTAGACCTATACTGGGACTATTTGTTTCATTTTAGGCAGTAAAACCTAAGCTTAGAAGCACTTCTTAATAAAATAAAGTACATAACAGTAATTAGACACACAAGTATATTATATACCTAGTACAATCCAGGAACCTTCTATATGCTTTTAAGGTGTACAATAGGGTATTATTTATAGGTTTAGACATATATAATGGTCTGTTGAATATGGGCATGCTCTTCTACTCCAGAGAACAGGCTGGGGGCCGCTTGGAAAGGTCTGAGGGCCACAAACAACCCTCGAGCTGCCAGTGGCCACTGTGCTTGCACTTTATAGTGCTGTAAATGTAACAAATGCTGAAGTGGAAGTGCAGGAGCCCACAAGAGTGAGCTGAAGTGAACTTAAGCATGGAACGGATATTGAGCTATATAATATGTCCTACTTCCTTTTGATATCTCCTTATCGTTGAGCTATATCATATGTCCTACTTCCTTTGATATCTCCTTATCGTTGAGCTATATCATATGTCCTACTTCCTTTGATATCTCCTTATCGTTGAGCTATATCATATGTCCTACTTCCTTTGATATCTCCTTATCGTTGAGCTATACCATATGTCCTACCTTCTTTGATATCTACTTATCGTTGAGCTATATCATATGTCCTACTTCCTTTGATATCTCCTTATCGTTGAGCTATATAATATGTCCTACTTCCTTTGATATCTCCTTATCGTTGAGCTATATCATATGTCCTACTTCCTTTGATATCTCCTTATCGTTGAGCTATATAATATGTCCTACTTCCTTTGATATCTCCTTATCGTTGAGCTATATAATATGTCCTACTTCCTTTGATATCTCCTTATCGTTGAGCTATATCATATGTCCTACTTCCTTTGATATCTCCTTATCGTTGAGCTATATCATATGTCCTACTTCCTTTTGATATCTCCTTATCGTTGAGCTATATAATATGTCCTACTTCCTTTTGATATCTCCTTATCGTTGAGCTATATAATATGTCCTACTTCCTTTGATATCTCCTTATCGTTGAGCTATACCATATGTCCTACTTCCTTTTGATATCTCCTTATCGTTGAGCTATACCATATGTCCTACTTCCTTTGATATCTCCTTATCGTTGAGCTATACCATATGTCCTACTTCCTTTGATATCTCTTTATCGTTGAGCTATACCATATGTCCTACTTCCTTTGATATCTCTTTATCGTTGAGCTATACCATATGTCCTACTTCCTTTGATATCTCTTTATCGTTGAGCTATACCATATGTCCTACTTCCTTTGATATCTCCTTATCGTTGAGCTATACCATATGTCCTACTTCCTTTGATATCTCCTTATCGTTGAGCTATATAATATGTCCTACTTCCTTTGATATCTCCTTATTGTCTCCATAGCAGTCTCGTAGTGTAACTTTGCATTGTTCATCAAGACATGGAAGCCACTTGTGTGTGGCAGCTGTATATAAGGGCCAGGCTTGCAGCATGACAGGGGCAGCTCTATTGCTTGTCTTCATCAGTCACCCTACTAAAACACTACAAATGTATAGGATATGAATCACGTTATCAATGGTATTACCCAATCCTAAGCTTTTTTATGAAGGTGTCGGACTAGATACTACCTGTTTTTTGGTAAAACACTTGTTTCTCTCTATATTTATATTCTGACAATGAGTGGCCCCTATTTTATACAAATTTGAGGGTAAGGTTGTGCCATAAGATTATTGCAGGTCATTGTCATCATTTCACTTGTAAAATCACATTAGTGTTTAGCAAATCAGAAAAATAAGTGAATTAGGCTTAAAAAAGGACAAATGGTGCCATATTTATATTATGCTCGTTTGAAAAGCCAGTCTTGGTAATTGGAGCTTGTTTGTAGAAAGACAATAAACATAGGCCTTAAATATATTCTTACTATATCACATGTTTTTGTATTATGGGCAGCCATTGTTTTGGTTGCTTTCTTGATTTGTCACTGCCAGATAAATCTAGTGGCTTCTAGACAAACAATGTCAGTCACATGATAGGGAGAAGGTGTAGACAGAACCAGTACCTCAAGCAGGTTAACATTCATTTTGAAACCATTATATCTACATATGTCTTTATTGGTGACTTTATAAACACTTTTCTTGAACTAATAAGGAGCGATCTAGATATGCATTTTACCTGGTATTTACCCTTTAGTAAAATACCTCTACCATGAATACCAAGTGGATCAGCATGCCCATGGACATAAAGATGGCCTAATGTGTTACGCAGGGGCGGATCAACCATTGGTGGAGTGCACCAGGGCCCTCCTCTAAGGGGGCCCAGTGCTGTGTAATTTTTTTTATTTTTTGTTGTTGTTTTCTGTAGTGTAGAAGCCCCCCATCTTTGCCCCTACCACCAGTTAAGCTTGTAAATATAACTACATGCGTATATGCTTTAAAGGGCCACAGCTGAGGTCTTAATTATCTCAGGATTGATACAACTTTGAATATTGTAATCTAGCAATAGAAAAACTGTATTTAATTTACTAAATGGTGGCTGTCATTCAGCTCAAGAGATCCTCCCACCAGAGAAGTCTTCTTTTCATGATCTAATTACCCTCGTTATTGGCTCTCTGATTAAAAGCTTTCTTTTGCAGACAGCTTCTAAGATGTCAGTCTGTGAACAGCCATCCTCTATTGTTACCACCAAAGTCCGCTGTAAAAGAAAACCATTAATTCAGGAATTAAGATTAGTAGAGAATGAAAACAAGACCATGCCGCTGAAGCATCTGTTTTTTTTATTTTCTATTACTCAATGTCTCCCCCCACCCGTGTTTTTTTCACCTCCCCACCCGTGTTTTTTTCACCTCCCCACCCGTGTTTTTTTCACCTCCCCACCCGTGTTTTTTTCACCTCCCCACATGTGTCTTTTCCACCCCCCTCCCCCGTGTCTCTTTCTCCCCCGTGTCTCTTTCTCCCCCGTGTCTCTTTCTCCCCCCGTGTCTCTTTCTCCCCCGTGTCTCTTTCTCCCCCGTGTCTCTTTCTCCCCCGTGTCTCTTTCTCCCCCGTGTCTCTTTCTCCCCCGTGTCTCTTTCTCCCTCGTGTCTCTTTCTCCCCCGTCTCTTTCTCCCCCGTGTCTCTTTCTCCCCCGTGTCTCTTTCTCCCCCGTGTCTCTTTCTCCCCCGTGTCTCTTTCTCCCCCGTGTCTCTTTCTCCCCCCTCCCCCGTGTCTCTTTCTCTCCCCCCTCCCCCGTGTCTCTTTCTCCCCCCTCCCCCGTGTCTCTTTCTCCCCCTCCCACCGTGTCTCTTTCTCCCCCTCCCCGTGTCTCTTTCTCCCCCTCCCACCGTGTCTTTCTCCCCCTCCCACCGTGTCTTTCTCCCCCTCCCACTGTGTCTTTCTACCCCTCCCCCGCGTCTTTCTCCCCCTCCCCCGCGTCTTTCTCCCCCTCCCCCGTGTCTCTTTCTCCCCCTCCCCCCGTGTCTCTTTCTCCCCCTCCCCCCCGTGTCCCTTCCCCCTCTCTCTTTCTCCTCCCCCAGCGTGCAATGCGCGTCTAGCACTGCACATTGAAGTGCGATGTGCGTGCGGCTAACGTCGCACATGCCCACGCAATGCTAACTAAAGTTTCCATTGGGCACATGCACTAGAACAGTGTTATATTGGTGATTAGTTGTTTACTATCCTACCATAACCAATGCTCTATACACTATTATCATTCAATGGAGGGTGGACAGATTTATAGTAAAGTGACATATTTGAAAACTAAAGTAATGGGTAACTTAAGTAGGTGTGTAATCTGGCTTGTTTAAACATGAGCTCACTGATACTTAGGGTGGTTTTGACATAACATCTTACAAACTGCCTTACCGTAACTAAGGAGCTGACTGATACATAGCTATGAAATTGCCATTTAAAGGTATATAGAAGTTTTATGGATTAGGAATGCATCCAATAGAGGACAATCAGTAGTGTATGCAAACCTTTGTTTGCATTAACCCCCCCCCAAAAAAATACCTTAAAGCTGGTTTGCAAATGTCTTTAGTTGTCTGGCATCTGAGAAGGAATGCCCCTGAAAATCCAAGCTAAATTAGCCTAAAATTCATAATTTGTGTGTGTTTTTGATATAAGCAGCATGTGATAGATTAGGAAAAGTTAAAAACAGGGAGCTTCAATGTACCCTTTTAACGAATAAAATAATTAACACAGATGCTTTTTCAGAAGATGAGGTTTTACTAGCATTATCTAAGTTAAAGTGGTCAAGTCAGTGGGCCAAGATAATTCCAGGGTAATGAAGGAGCTTATATTAGTTAATAGTGTCATTATCCATACAAGTAGCTCCAGGTGGCTGGAAAACTGCTAATGCAGCAGGGAATAGTCTAGTAACTACAGGCCAGTAAGTCTGACAAAGAAGTACACAAACTAATGGAAAATGGATTAAAAGTAAGAATTATTGAAGAACTAAAATATTATTTATAAGATCATAGGCATCGTGACTTTATTGCTGGGAGATAAAGCCATGCTGTCTAACTGACTTTTTTATTACATACCGATGATTATTAGACACAAAAAGAGTCTGTGAATTTAATTGCACTTATATAGTTATGTGATGATATTAAAATACATTAGAAATCTGTGCCAGCACAAGGACCTAATATGCACATACGTCACTATATTTTTTTAGCACATTCAATCAATAACAAAAGCTTGTCATTTTCACTTAAAAACATTGCCAGAATACGTCACTATCTTACACAATACACAACTAACACTCCAATCCATTCTCTCATCATATCTCCCCTCTACTACTGCAACTCTCTTCTTGCTGGCCTGCCCACCAGATGTCTCTCTCCATTTCAGTCCTCCTCTAGACTCATATCCCATACTCAAAGCTCCGTGTCTGCAGCTCCTCTCTGTCAATCGCTCCACTGGCTTCCCATAGTCTCCAGAATAAAATGTAAAATCTTGACCCGAACATATAACGTCCGCAACAACAGTGCACCCCCCCATATCTCTGCTCTTGTCTCAAAATACTCCCCCAATCACCCTGTTCATCCCGCTAATGACATTTTTCTTTCCTCCTCTCATCACCTCCTCTCACTCTCGTCTTCAGGACTTTTCTTGTGCTGCCCCTACTATCTGGAACTCCTTGCCTCGCTCCACTCACTAAAACGCATCTGCTTAAAGAAGCTCATCACCTTTTTAATATGCACCATTACACACCCTATACATCATAATATCACTCACACCCACAATTTACAGTGTGACACACAGACACTGCCACTTGTATCACCTGCAGTCTTAATATACAATCACACCTATCATCCTTATAGACCTCGCCCAAACCCTTTAGACTAAGTTTTCAAGTATTTAGTCTTGTAAGGTGCTTTAGGCAAAGTGTATGTTTGATTTTAAGCTCAAAAGACAGGGCCCTCCATTCTTTTGCATTATGTTTAATTGCTTTTGACTTGAACTTACCCTTGTATAGCGCTGAGGAATATGTTAGCGAGTTACATATAAAGGATAATAATATGAAGTACCTCTTGACAGTAAGATTGAATAGAGAAGCAAGTTCAAGTAGGATATCCCTAATGTTTTTTTATTACATACTTCCCCAAATTACAGTGATTCTTTCTTCCCTTAAGATCCTTATCCTCATTCTCTACAGTTTTATATCCTATTCAGATATCAAAATGCAAAGAAATATGGAGAGTATGCTTTAACCCATCTGAATTCTGCTTTGCTTCTCCACCAACACATTTTACTAACCCTTTACTTGTATAATTCATCCTAACGACAACTTCTCTGTCCACCAAATGCTTTTGGCTTTGTCTCTTTTTTTTATGTTGTTTTTGACCTCTTATCTGTTTTATCAGGTTCTATATTTGCATTATTCTGTATCTCATGGTGTAGATAAAGGGAAATGTCAGCTCAATAGTGAGACAAATGCCGGGAAGCAGCAGGACTTTTACCTGTGTGTCACATTTTTTTCTTTTATAAACATTTACTTAAACACTAAATAATTAACCCAGTGCATGTCTAGGCTTTTAAATGACACTGTCCTTATTTTAACTACATAAAGATGGGAGGGTTATTAAAGTATGTTTGCAGTTCAAGAAAAACACACTTGTTTGTCAAGTATTTACCAAACTATGCCCAAGGCGTGCATAGTTGCTAAAGTAATATTTGGGGGGGGGGGGGGGGGACTTGATTTTTTTTTTGTTTTAAAGACACTGTTGATGACAGGAATCCATTTTGTGATTGTTACATCACACTATTTGTAGTTAGTAGTGGATGTTTTTTTCTTTATTCCTCCCAGCCAGTAGCAGCACAGTGCCGAGATCCAGAGCAGCACTGTCTGGGCTGCATCCTTGGGGTGGGAGCAATAGCCTACACAACCCAGTATGCTCTGTTCTGAATCTCCAGACATCGCAACAAAGTTGTAGCTGCCTCTGATTGGCCACAACAAATTATTAATTTTGATGCTAATTTAGCTTGGATTTTCAGGGGCATGCTCTCGTAAAATCAAAATTGTAATCTTATTAATGTTTACTTTTGGGACACAACTATCAGATACATTCATAATCCTTGACTATTCCATATACCTTTTAAGTATATGAACACAGTGGTCCTTTAAATGTAATCCCAGAAAAACATCTGCAGTTTGAGTCTCGATTTTTAGCATAGTCATGGCACGCTAGGAGCCAGAGGGTGTGTGCCAGTTAGAGAGACCTTTATTTATAACAGATGCATTGGATATTTCCTTTAAAATGATGCCACTTTTCCTTTCTTGCAGTAATCACCATACAGCCTTTCCTGGCCCCCGTGGCTCAGCCCACACATTTGTTCCCTTCCTGCCTTGTTTTGCTATTATATTTCAGTCTATAGGATCCTGTTACATCTCTGTGCATCCACTCCCCGAACAGACACCGCTTTATTTTGAGCCCTGGGTGGAGAGAGCAGGGGCTGCCTTTGCTGCTGATTTTTGTTATACTTGACAACACATTTGCTCCCGTTCCCTGTCACTGGAAGTTGTATTAGAGGAGATTGCTTCATCTGCAGCACATTCTTATTTATTTATTCTATTTTTCCTCATTTTGCCTGCAGATCGACTTAAAGGTGAATGGGAAGATATAAGCTTACAGATCAGGTAAATGTGATGCTTGTATGTATTAGTATTATTATTATTATTATATGCTGTAGAGGGAATAAATACAAGGCAAAAACAAAATTAACATCTATCTTTGAGCTTAAAATCAAATGTACATCGGGCTTACACTTTATTAGATGGAAAACTTACAATCTAAAGGGATATATTTAATATTAATAGATTTGGTTAGTTTTGTTAAACATGCCCAGTTGAATAAATAATAGACTTAAATATAATAAACTAGTATATGCGGTGTCATTATACATAATTATATATCTGAGAGTTAATATTAATGATTGTAAATTAGGATAATTAGAAGGTCCTTTATGCATAAAAGCCCTAACTTTCCAGCAAAGTTATCCAACACTCATAAATGTTTAATATCAACCTGTTGCAATTACTTTTGCTGTGTCACTTTAAATACGTTTTCTGCCTGTTTAAGTGAGACCTTACTAGTTTGGTGTGTTGGCTCAGTCTGGTTTGAGCTGATCTTAAATGGTTAATTGTTTAAATTTGTATGCTGGTGTCCCTAAAACACAGATAGGACTGATGCAGCCTGTGGCAAACGGCAGCAGCTACTTTGAGACAAAGGACTTTATTCTGTTTCCAGTCACTTTCACTTACAGCCACCAGAAACCAAAACTAACAAGTATATAAAAGGAGGCGTCATTGTTGCCAGTAATATATAAACACAAAGGGGCTGCTACAGGACATTCACATTTAGAAGATCAGGCCCCAGAGATTGCTTATCTCTAGTCAGAATGACCTCTTTGCATATAATGGGACATAATCTGGTAACTAACCATTTTGTATATTTTTTTCCTAAAAGTAAAAAAAAAAAAAAAAAAAAAAAAAAATATATATATATATATATATATATATAATTTTATAGAGAAATGTGTTTTTTTAAAATATATTTTAGACATTCAAATTGAGTTACAAATGTACTATTCATTTTATATATATATATATATATATATATATATATATATATATATATATATATATATATATATATATATATATTCAGAGTGTGTGTGTGTATAAAACACAAACTTCTTATTGTATTTTTTGTAACGCACCAGAGCCCAGTCTTTTGAGCTTAGAATCAACCATACATACGCGCACATGTGCACACACACACTATGGGCCTCATTCAATTGTGATTTGGCCAATTGAATAGGGCTCTAAATAAGCACATAGCATATTTTTTTAAAGAAGTTTTTAGTTATTGAACTTTTATCCAAAAGCAAGGTATTTACTAACTAAAGACTTCTTTAAAAAAAATTATGCTATGTGCTTATTTAGAGTCCTATTCAATTGGCCAAATGTCAATTGAATGAGGCCCTTAGTATGTTGGATTTTAAGCTCAAAGACAGGGCTCTGATGCATTACACAAACTAACTTATTCTTACATTTTTTTGTATGTATATGTGTATGTGTGTGTATATATATATATATATATATATATATATATATATATATATATATATATATATATATATAATGTGTATGTATGTGTGTATATATATATATATATATATATATATATATATATATATATATATATATATATATATATATATATATATATATAAATAAAATGTATATGTGTGTGTATCGCCTTTATTTCCTTTGAATTGATAAATGAGTGTAAATACCCAGAGGTCCCTGTCCGAATTCCCATGAATATTCCCTGTTTATTTAGTCACATTGTACCCGTCCGGAGATCAGGACCCAGACATACAGGATCTGTGAGATTAACCTGTTCTGTGTTTATAGGTTTGAGGTGGGACTGCTGCTGTACGCAGCTTGTGATGGTACACCCCAGGACAGAAAATGAAGCGACCACCCTGTAAACACTGCCGGAGGGTCTTTCTCAGGTGGGATCTGGTTACTACTGCTCAAATACTTTAATTACTAATGTAATGAGTTCATAGGTGCTGCATGCCCAAACTGTAATGTTGTTATTTATTACCTGTTATATGTAATTATGCTCTTTGAATCTACTGTATTTTAGCAGCTTCTTGAAGTAGGAAATGAGAAATTGGCAGATACAACTGCCAGTGCCCTCGGTAGGTCTAGTGATGGCTCATTAGTTTACAAGTACACACACTTTTGCGAAAGTAGCAGACTGAATTAGATGAGACTGAGCCACACAGTAAAGACAAAATTGCATACAAAGAAAATTGGGATTATTTTTTTTTATTTTGGACTTCAAAAAACATGCCAATTATCCCATTAAGCTGTTCAAAATACCATGGGGAAAAAACGCCTCTGTGATCCTTAACACATCACAAAACATAAGTAGTCAGCTTTTTCACTTTTTTCTTTTTAAGGAAATGCACAGAAAAAAGTAAAACTAAACTAAAGGTGCGACCGCTAAATACAATTTTAGCATTTTTGATATTAAAAATAAATAAGGTAAATATTTTGTTTAACAAAGTACCACAGATATCATATTTTATATTATTTGAATACGGTAACTTGAATTGCTGATGTACAACATGGTATTGTATTTGTATTCAGTTTAATGGTGGCATACATTAAGTCTTGAATTCTGCAAGTATTAAATACCTGGAAGATCAGATCTCTACTGATGCAAAGTGCTCATTAATAGCACACCTGACAATAACACTCTATGGTAGGATAACCCACCCCTTAAGCTACAGGCAGACACGCTGACACATGTGGAGTCCGTGCGCTGATAAATGTTGTTTATTCAGTAAAATCTTTGCATGCTTGTGAAGGGCCGATGTAAGCCCAAAAGAAAAGGCTGTGTATCTAGTTCACCACTTGTTAGTTCAAGATATGTGTGTTTTATATCAGTGACGGGGAACTTGTTTTATTTAAAGGGTCTCATATATGGTACATGAGTCCTTAAAAGGGCATCCTAGTGCTTTAAACCTCTTTATTTTACCATTTCTATTAGTAGAAATGGAAATAATTTCTAATAGAGGTATAGATAATGAGGAGTGTTATAGAGTACAATAGGGTATTATTGGTGATTTTATGTAATGTATTGTGATTTGTTGAAGAGGGGCATGTACTCTCACTTCAGAGAACAGGTTGTTTGCCACTTGGGAAGGGCATGACGGCCTCATCAGACCCCTGTTGCCCACCACTGTTGAATAAAGTCAACTGTAAATTGAATGTTAGCCTTCCTAATGTGCTGACTCAATCTTCACCACACTCCTGATACATGGCACACATTGTTTGTCTGGAATCCTTGAAGTTAGCTGAAAGTTGTTTAATTATTCACAAATTGTAATGTAGATTTTCTGGATAATTAAAAATTGTTTGTAAAATCAGGCAAAAATATAATTGACATCTCTAATGGCACCAGGTGGAGCATTGTCACACATGCATCTGGGACAGGGGGAGATAATTCATGACTACTGAATAATGTAACAGCTGTCTGGCAACTTCAATGGCTTCCAGACAGCATAATGAATCATGTGGCAGAGTGAAGGTGGAGACCGATCGAGCATACCAGGTAAGACCATTGTATTTAT
The DNA here is from genome assembly GCA_027410445.1 of Discoglossus pictus. Lineage (NCBI taxonomy): Eukaryota > Metazoa > Chordata > Amphibia > Anura > Alytidae > Discoglossus > Discoglossus pictus. The sequence goes on from CM050163.1 coordinate 37,081,159, forward strand.
AGATCACTTTATTTTTTGTCATTTCATGAACTAGCAAGTGGTGAACTAGATACTCCCAGCTTGTTATGTATTCAGGTGCAGGATTACAATGTAGTATCACCTTGCCTCTACCAAAGAGAGACTGAATACACCAGCAGAAACATACTTCTATCCTGGATGTACTCACAGGACAGACTTCAGCACCAACGGTCACCGGATCTTTCCCTTTATGACTGCAGCAGTTGCAGCAAGGAGCTGCTTGATGGTGCTGCCGATTTTTTTTTTTTATTTTTATTTTATTTTAGAGAAGTTGTAACCTTAGAAGGTTACCATAACCCTTAAACTAACCCTAAACGTAACCCTTTACCTAACCCTATGATATCAGCACTGAATTATCGGCAGCGCCATCTAGCAGTTGGTCGCCACCACTGCAGGCAATCACCCATTACAAAATAGAGGCAGACACAGTTTACTTGAAGATATGATCAATCTGCAAAAAGCACAGTCTGCAAAGTAGCATGACCAAGCAGATCTGTAATTAGTGTAGTCCTCACTGATCCCATGGGGCCATTAGATCTGATAAAATAGGAAACCATAACAACTCCCTAACGCTATAGAAAAATACATACCACTTCCTTATTATTCAGAACTGATCAGTAGCCCAAAATAAATACATTTTAGAGAAGGGCTTCTCCAAGAATTTACTTCCTAAAATGGAACTAAAAGTAATAGTGCATAGCACATACATATTCTGTTCATCTGGTCCGTACACCATAATGATGATTACCTAGGATTAGAGAATCCTAATTCACCTACACACAGCAAGTGTCATTGAAAACTTAAAATATTATAACATCTCTGGAATACTCTGTGGCGAAAAAAAACAATAGAGGGAAGAGAGAAAAAATGGGTAGATTTGTAAAATATTAGGGAGGTTTACATTTTACTGTTCCAGTTGGCAATCCAACATGCTGTTGACCTTCAAGCAGAGCCACCAATGCTGTGTTATTTGTTAAACCATAAAGTAATATAATAAAGTGCATATTCCTGTGTGATCTCATAATGACACATTAGGATGATACTTGCTCTGAACAGTCTCTATGTTCACTGTGCGTTGTATAGGCATCCTGTAAATGGATATGAACATCAGAGACAGCGTTGCGTCATATGGTTTGTCATTGAGCAGTGGCACAATTCATGACTTTGTCACATGTCTCTTAGAGGAAATCACAAGATCTTTACTAATCAGCATGACATGGCTACATAAAAAAAAAGATGTATATCCACATTACGTGGCAATAATAAAAGTCTATAAAATAATTTAGTTATTTAAAAAAATATTCTTGCAAACGTTTGATTTTGTCATCGATATATATATTTATTTTTTAATCTAAACCTATGTGAGATGCGTTCATAGATCAGATGTGGTAATGTGCAAGTATGTTGTAGGTGTGTACCGTGTATGCTTCACTTACAGTGTCAGATAGCATTGGAAAAATAACTAAAAAAGGGGGCATGATAAAGCCCTTGCCTCCTCCCCTTTTGAACAGAAGGACAGAGTCTATCTCTGAAAGGGGTCCAGTATGGCTGCCATGATGTTCCCTATTCTGGACTAGTTTTGTTTTACCCCTAAAAGTTGCGACTCAAGGACCAGGTTCCATTTCCAGGTGCTGATGGTGTCTCCAGTTGTCATGCCTGATCTGTGCAACCTCAAGGAGCAGCCAGTCACAGACTGTGTCTCAGCATTGCTTCTGATACAGTCTTTTTTTGGTTAGTACGTCTAGCACTATAGACACATTGTATTCATGAGCTACAGACTTTTGCAGGGACTGTTGAATCTTTTAGTGAGTAAAAACAGAGCTTTTAAGCACGTGTTATTCGAATAATGTTTCATTATGCAAATAAACACTTCAGTTAGTTTTATTTTAATATTAAAAATTAGGAACCTTCCATGTCCCTTTAACCTGACTTGGGGTCGCTATTGGATCTACATTATTTTTTGAGCTCTATTGCATGTGTTTATACATGAGCCATTTAATCAAGCCCTTAGTTGGTGAACAACATTTTCACTGCTGCAAATAATTCTGGGTAGTGACATGCAAATGAGTAACAAATAGCATCATGCTCATCATGAAACCCATGTGCTGCTCTCAGGCAGCCTTCAGAACATAGCATTGGATAAGGATACAGTTTCAATTTTTCTATATATATATATATATATATATATATATATATATATATATATATATTGGAGAGGCTCTGGTCAGACAAATGCCCCACTACATTTTGAGCCTCATTTGCATATCGCTAGCCAGAATCCTTAGCGGCAGTGTTCACTGAGTAATTCTGTAAGAAAATATGACTTCTGGGCAGGCCTGCTCTGCTTGGGGCATGTAGATACAGTCAGAATTTTCCTTTCCATACAGTACATATAGTGGAGGATATTTCAATATTCCTACCATATATTGTTTTGTGATAGGATATATTTAGAGATTGTCATGTGACTTGAGCTTTCATTAGACATTTTTATTATCAGGGGAGTTCAGTTATCTGTTGCCCCCTTTTAAAGACATATTATAAATAAATAGTATGTTTATGTACACGTTTGAATGTCTTAAAGTTAAACTTATTTCCTGCATAAAATTCCAAGAAATTCTGGGAAACTGGGCTGGGACATGCAAATGAGCCTGCTATGCATTTTCACTGTTTAATCCAAATATAACTGCATTGCTTGAAAATACATTTTTTTAAAACCTATTATTAGACCTTCAAATATAAATACAATGGCACTATTTATTTAGTGTACTCTGTATGGTGGAGACTTTCATCACTCTCTTGCCCACCAGAAGCTAAATTATATTGTAGTAAAAAGGGCACCATAAAAGTTGCAGAGGGAGGCTACCCGCACTTGCTATGATCTGGCCTGGTCTCATTATCACGCCACTCAATTATTGAAATGCCTTCGGGGTGATATAAGCCCAGAGGAGGTGTCTCAGGAAAGGCATTTAAAGCACCTGCAGTTTTTCTTAGCTCTGTGGAAACCAAACACGTGCTCTCGGAGTACTCACTGCTTCAGGTTTAAAAGACCAATGGAAAAACAAATATAGGTTTGAAAACTTTGAATCTGATTAAGAGCATAATTAATCAGGAAAACAGTCATACAGCAATTTTTTTTTAAAAAGTTTAATACTTATTATTCAGGATAACCATAAATAAAATAACAATAAGTTATTTCAAACAACAGTGTCAATGTAGAAGAGCAAAAGTTACACAATCTTGCCGAAATAACATTACCATTTTTACAGTCCCTAATATAAATGTAAATAATAATAAAATATTAGCTAAGAGTGTTATATATTCTGCCTATCCTTACATTCTTTTAATTTTTTAGGCTTAATAGAAAAATCAAACAACTAATAAAATAAATAGCTAGGGAAAATCTGGATATTTATAATTAGTTCACCCAGCTGCCTTCTCAGAAGGTTAGATCACCATCACAACCCCAAGGGGTAGTCCAGAGCCGCCATTTTGATACTGCTGAGCTATGTAAATAAAGACAACATAATAAGTTGATGCATTTATGACTCATTACCCTGGCAGGATGTATTACAAAATCAAGGAGGAAAATGGTTGCTTAATCCCCCGTGATTTCACCCAGAGTTGCACTGCAGTAAATGTAAATATTTTTGCAGACTCGCTATACCTCATAATCCAGATTGTCCGATGGCACCCAGGTCCAGACCGTCTCAGTCTCCTGCTTCCCATCAGTCAGTACATCAAAGAGGTCTATGTTACAGTTATGTGATTGTTATGCTTTCAGAGGAAGCTAGCCAGGGTTCCCAGATCTTAAGGAACAGCAGTGAAGTATCGCTAAGCATATGTGTCAGCCTTTCATTGATCAGTATGTCATTAATTTTGTTTATTACATCCCTACGCTGCAGGGAAGAGGATTTCCAATTTCTGGCAATAATGTTTTTAGTCACTAGCATAAAGAATTGGAGTAGTTTGTTTTGATAGGAGCCTAATTTAGGATCATGGATACCTAAAAGACATACCTCCATAGTGGGTTTTAGCGTGACGTTGAGTAGTCCTGAAGCTAAGCTAACAGTTTTGGACCACAGTCAATTGGCAATACCACCATGAATGTATAAAGTTGCCTTCAATCTGGCACCCTCTAAAGCAAAGCTTGTTTCCAGACTTTGTAATTTTATGTATCCTTAATGGAGTGAAGTAAGCTCTGTGTAAGATTTTAATTGAGGTCTCTAAGAGACTATATGTAATGGAGCCTCGTGAAAGAGTAGAGTAGGCCTCTGTCCATTTGCCAGGCTCCCAGACATGACCCAGGTCTTCCTCCCACTTGAGAACATGGGGAAGGCTTGTATCCTCTGTCTGGTGTGTTCAATATTCCGTAAAGTGACCCTAAAATTCCTTTGTACAAGGGAAGTTTAAGGCAGACTACTGAAAGCCAGGATGATCTAGGAGGGCCATATTCCCTACTATTTGTAGTCACCCAATGTCTAATTTTAATGTGGTTAAAAGTTTCTTTTGCTGGGATTATTTTCACTCTGCATCTGGGCTGCAGATACTAGAGAGCTGTTCCTGAACCAGGGATTTAATCTGTCCAGCTATGTCAGATACACATTTTTATCTGAAAAAATTGAAGTGAGAGGCGAAATAGAATGGACCAGCCATCTCTGAAGATTTGCCCTCACCCAAATTTTCATAGTAAGAGAAATTAGTGGGTTGGAGAAATTTGAATTTAGAGGAGTAAGTGTGGAGACCAGATTATTGTGTCCGAACAGTAGGGAAACATTTGTGTATTTTCTATGAATGTCCAGAAGATTAGAAGATTGGGACACGATAGACCTCCTTCAGTTCTACGTCTATACATAATATTATTTTGCTATTTTGGGAGGCTTATTCCTCCAAATAAAGCGAAAAATCCATCTTTGAAATGTATTGAGTTCTATATTGTCAATTGGGATCGGCAAAGTTCTAAATAAGTAGAGCATCCTAGGAAGAATGTTCATTTTGACTGAGGTTATGCGGCTCATGCAGGAGATGTTAAATCTCCATATCTGCCGTTAGGTTTTTAATCAAGAGAGGGAATTTGCCTTATACAATTCCGGAATTGTTCTAGTAATGGTATCTCCTAATTTATTAATAGATGTTTTAGTCCAAATAAATCTATAAGTGGATTTTAAGTTTTCTAATATACTAGGGGGTAAGCCAAAGTCTAGAGATTCTGCTTCTATGGAGTTTACAGGATCTGATAACGTGCATAAAAGATCATCTGCAAACAGTGAACACTTAAAATGATGATGGCCAACTTTGAGGCCTTTAATATCTTTTTCTGGAGCAGATGGCTTGGGCTAAGGGTTCAACTGCGAAGTCAAATAACAAAGAGAGAGAGAGAGGGCACCCCTGCCTCGTACCTCATATAATGGAGATTTTTACGGGATCCAGGTAGCTTCAGATTAGCTAGGGGGGGGGGGGGGTGGTAAAGAGTTTTTAACAGGTTCAAAAAGCGACCTCCAGATCCAAACCTTGCTTTCACTGCATATAAAAAAGGCCACTCTACGGAGTCAAACGCCTTTTCTATATCCAGCTCGAGGACACACATAGGCGTCTTATTTTTACTGGCCAGATGTATAATGTTTAGTGTCCTCCTGACGTTATCTCCAATTTTGTCTGTGGGGGATAAATCCTGTTTGATCTTTATGGATCAAATCAGGAAGAAACCATGAGATCCTTTTGGCTATAATTTTTGTTAGAATTTTAACATCCCCATTCATCAATGATATCGGCAGTAGTTCTTGGAGTCCAGCGGGTCTCTGTCTGCTTTGGGAAATATCACCAAATCCGCCTGGTTAATTTCTGGTGGCATAGGATCTCCCCTCAGGGTGGCGTTAAAAAAATTAACATAGGTGCGGAGCTAAGATGTCAGCAAATTTCCTATAATATAAATGTGTGAACCCATCGGGTCCCAGTGATTTGCCATTTTTGAGTTCTAAAATCATAGCTTTAAGCTCCAATATCTTTGAGGCTATCTAGGTTAGATTGTGAGAGAGAGGGGAGATCTAATGAGATCAAGTACGATTGGAGGGCTGAATCTGGGGGTTTAATTTGCGAAGAGTATAGCTGTTGGTAAAAATAAAAATTCCCTGAATTTCATTGGGGCTAACGGTGACAGTACCTGTTGGGGATCTAATTTGGGTAATTGTAGTTTGTGAGTATTTCGATTTAAGTTTTCTATCCAATAGTGTGTCCAGCTTATTTGCTTTCGAGTAGAGGAGATAATTAGTTCACCTAAGTGCCTTTTCCATTTTCGTTGATAAGATACCATCTAGTTCCACTCTAACTTTTTCTATTTTATGCCGCAAGGATTTTGAGGGTTGAGATTGGTTTTGTTTCTCTAGAGATTTAAGCTGATTTGTTAGTTCTAATTCCATTTGGCAAATCTTTTTCTTACGCCTAGAGGCTTGCTTAATAAGATCCAACCCTCTCCTACATCCTGGAATACATTTAGATCAAAGTAGGTGTTTAGGTCACCTGTAATTTGATTTGTAAAAGAATAGAATTGGATAATAATAAATTATTCATTTTTCATGAATAAGGTAGGAGCAGATTTGGGCCTAGTTTTAAATTGATTTGAACAGCCGAGTGATCCGACCATGTGCAAGGAATAATTTGGGCTCTAGCAGACTTGTCAAAGAGTGAGGAGCTTATTAATATTGTGTCTGTGCGAGAGTATGTGCCAGGATTCGGAGAGTAATATGAATATTTTGTATCATTTGGGTGATGGCCCCTCCAGGAGTCAACTAGGTCCAGGCAGTGCAATAGTTTATGAATCTGAAGAAGCTTATTAGCAAAGCGATTTTATGATTCACTTTTCTAGATCTGTCAATCTTGGGTTTGATGGTCAGGTTGAAGTTCCCCCGATAACGAACTACAGTTCCTAGATCATGGCTTTCAATAGCTCTCAATATCCTAATTAGCGTATTATGTGGGGAGGTTGTGGGTGAATAAATGGAGACTAGAGATAGATTGGATCCCAGAATTGTTTCAGATAGTAAGATATAATTACCTTCTTTATCTATCTTTTGTGACTGAATTTTAAAAGGAAAAATTTTTATGCAGAAGGATTGCTGTGCCCTCTCTCTCTTTTAGATAGCTGACTGGTGGAATAAAAATGTGGGTATTCCTTATGGAGGTATTTAGGTGTATTGTTATGAGAAAAATGTGTTTCTTGGAGAAAAAAGAACTGAGGGTTTATAGGCTTTATAGTAAGCAAATGCCTTTCTCCTTTTAAATTGTGAATTGAACCAGAGTCTGTCATTGCGTAGCGTTAAGAAATGCAATGTAGTCCAGTAGAAGACGATGGGAAGAGGAGACGGGTCTGGTGTCCCAACCCGTTGAAATAGTGCTTTAGAATGAGAACATTCAGGAGCCTGGGTGAGTCTGCATCAAGAAAAAGAGGGATTAAAATAAGAACAAGGTTTAACATTACATAATACCAAGGTGGCACTTTAACAAAAGTATAACAGGACCTCCTAAACCGCGTCTTAGCTCCGGTAACGTCAGAGAGAAAAAGACTGTTAACCATCTCCAACAAATTCCCTGCTAGGAGGGCTATACTAAAACCAAAAAATAAAGAAATTAAAAGAAAGAAAGAAATGATAGAAAGACGAATGAAGATCCCGACCGAGCAAAGCAGGAAACAGAACATAGAAGAGAAAAGCGATGAGTTGACAGAGAGAAGAAAGAAGCCGACAGGAAGCCTATCTGCTCAGGGTAGTCTCTCAGTGTAGGAACTAAGAGGAAGTGGACACCGTTAGCTAAAACCGGAGTATTTTAAATTTACAAATTTAACTTATTTACTAGTCTAGCAAAGTATTACTGTACACTATACACAATTTGTGAGTTAGTATTTGCGTTAGGTCATCTCTGTACAGCAGGGCACTTCCTTCCCTACTCTACAAGTTTAACTGGCCTTAATTTACTTCCTAAGTGTCTGGGTTTAATAAGTTAATCTCCTTGTAGAAAATTATTATGTATAAAATCTAGAGCACTACATTGAGAGAGAGAGAAAACATTTGGGAGCTACTCAACTTAGTGCCTTACTAGGACCCTGGCAGAGATTAACTACTAGCTCAGATGAGTGACTAGACCAATTCTGACTAAAATAGTACTTCCACACAATAAACAATTTAACAACATTTAAGCATAGGGAAGTCAACCACTAAATTCCTGAATGATTTTCAGTATTGTAGAGTCTTTATTGCAGAAAATGTACGAAGTTGAAATCTGGGATGCTGTAGAGTCAGAAGCTTGAGTGTTGATCTTTGGACAAGGAGGATCGTTGTAGGCTCTTATTCATAGGTACCACAGTTCATTGTCTGCTCAACAAAGCCTTATTTGAGGGGCCCTGATGATCGCCCCTAACTTCCTCAGAAGTGAGGCCAAGTCTTTGTAGAAGCTCCAGGCACTCTTCTATCAAACGTGAAGTATACTGTGTTCCTTGGAATTGAAAGGACATGGCAAATGGGAAATTCCATTTATACTTGATGTCTTGACTGATTAGTATTGACAGGGCAGATTTCATGGATCTCCTTTTGGCCAGAGTGCTTGGCTCCAAGTCCGCATAAACCTGAAGTGAAGCGTTATCAGGGCCAGAAATTTTCGCCATCTTCCTTGTAGTTGATTAGAATAAATTTCTAGTCTGTTGACTTCAGAAGCGAACTATGAATTAGGAAGAGCATGTATTTTTGCCCCTCCCAGGGCTCTGTGAGTATGATCAATTTTACAGACGTGGTCAGAATGGGATGTTAGGATGTGGGTTATCGTATCTTTCAGATACCGTTAAGGCCTTGGGAATACCTCTGACCCGAATATTGTATCTCCTGGAGCGATTTTTCCAAATCTTCCAGTTTGTCTTCAAGAAAGGTGATGCGAGATGTGTTTTGTGTAATCTCTGTTCGGTCCCTGTCCTGAGCTTCAATTACTTGATCTGAAGGTTTCCTCCAGGAGATTGACGCGTTGTCCAAGATCCGATATGTCCTTCTGCAAGGCCGTGACTGCTTTTGTGACACGGGCCTCAAAGAGAGCATCAATTTTGGCCAAGGATTGGTCCGTAAAATCCACATTTTGCTGGATTGGTGCCTGCAGAAAGTAAGTCATCTTTGCTTGCCGCTTTTGCTTGGCCCAATAGGAAAGTTTCACATCATGTGATTTAGATCGAGTTATTTCTTATTAATGGAGGCTTTTAGTCTTCCTGGAGACTTTATTTTCAGTTTTGGCCATTAGATGGCAGTGGAAAAACAACCGCACCCAGGTCTTGTGATTCAAATTGTTTTGTTGAGCCTCAGGAAGTATATTAGGCTGCGCCCTCGTATGCAAGGTTCCACTGAGAGAGCTTATATATTTACCAGTATTTTGCAAGCAAAAACAAAGTAACAATGATGGTTACAAAATCACAGCAAACTTCCCTGCAATACTGGTGAAAGTTCTGTGCAGTATAAGTCAGTCTGCAGAACGTTTTAGGCATAAAGAGCCTCTCAAAGTCCCTTCCTAGGTGCTATGCAAAAGTTTTGTATAAATAAATCCCAGACAGGTTTTGAGCTTGCCTTTGCTATTTCTTTTCAGGCAGCAATTGTTTTGTAGGTCCACAAGGTGGCGATTTATAAGACAATTTTCCCTTACTAAAAGTCTGAGTTTGCAGATTTTGAATTTGTCCACAAGATGGCGCCACTTATGCAGGTTTCATGAAACTACAGCTGCAAGGTTATTATGCTTAATTCTCTGTTTATATCACTCTGGGCGTGCCACCCCTGTCTCTGCAGATGGCCCCCTGCCAGTTCTCCCAGAAGCAAACAAGAAATAAAAATTATTCACTTTTGTTTTTTTTTTTCCCCCAACAGGTGTTTTTTGTGTTATGGCAGCTTCAGTAATATGTCCACATAGGAATATAACATAGTAACTGATCTTTTAGTTTGCAAGTCTTGTTTTGCTAAAAGTCTCTATATACAATAGTTTGAGAGCCTCTCAATGGCCTTCAAGGACCTGTCCTTTTTGGAGTCTGGAATCACTTGGGGGCTTAATAAGTTCCTGAGCAGTACCTCCTGTTTGGTCTTTTTCTGCCCTCTTTTGGTGTTGTGGGTGAGAAAAAACACAACTACATCACACTTGCAAAATATCTGTGTTTGTTTTTACAGCCCAAGCATTGAATATTAGCAGAGTTCTTTATGGACTAGCCAGTTCAGCATTTGCCACATCACTGTGGGTCTAGGAGGGGATTCAACTGTTTCCTAAGTGTATTAAATGTATTGGGGGGACCCCAGGTGTTTACTCACCTCCTAGCCCTTGGATCTGTCTCCAGGATGGTCAAAGTTCAAAATCTCAGGACACCTCCTGCTTGTTGAGATGTTTTCTCTGTCTTAGGCAGTTATGTAGAGCTGAGAAATAACTTCTGGAGTTATCACCATTATAGGGTGTGTTCTCCCAGGGCAGTGTGCTTCTAGTCTGGAAAACAGTCTCCAAGATGGGAACCTGGGTCCTGATTTTCTGTGAAAATGCCCAGAAGATGCAGGCACCTATAAATAATATAATTTAGAGCAGGTTTTGTGGTGTTTTCAGGATTTTTCAAGCTTTGTAATCCTTGTTTGTAAGAGCTGAGCTGTTTTGCTGCTGCTCTCTTCAGCTGCTGGCTCCACAGATTTTTCATACAGCTATATTTTTTATTAAAATGTGCATGCCTCTGGAGCACGCTGGAGGGATCCATGATACATTGGTGGTTGTTGTGTGAGGGGGGTTACATTCCCGGAGAGTTGTGCTTGCATCCTTTGATGCAAGGTATCTGCTTCTGGGCCTGTGAGAGAAAAGCGAGGAGGGGAAGTTCATTTTAATCTTATCCAGTGATCAAAGGAAGACTCTGGACTTCTATCTGTTCCATCCACTGATAACTACAAACACACTCCCATCATCCAGCTCACAGAAAGAGATGTAACAAATACAAAACAGATTCCTATATTCAAAACCAGATTTTCTCAAACAAATTGTATGCCCATTACTTACAAAGCTGCTTATATCGTTTTGTTGGTACATACTTGACAAACAAGTGTTTTTTTAAATGTAATGGTTCTTTAATTTCTTTATGATTGATTATTTTATGTTGTTTTTGTTATTAGAGAAGTAATTAGGCTTATGAGTAATTCATATTGAATAATCACTAATTAGTCTATCTAAATATTTGTATACAATCAGGTTATGGTGTTTAATCTTATTTAATAACATTTATTTAATGTCTACAGAATAAGTGCATGATGAAACTGTTTGGGGATCTGTTTAACAAAGTTATATTTTTCATGCCTCTCACTCTCATTTTACTTGTGAGTGAAGAGGAAGTGTAAACAATGAGATGCTGTTGATTGTTTGTTTTCTTATCTGTTTTACATTAAATTCAGTAAGAAGCAAAGCACACTATGCTGCAGTTCTTATATCCATAAGGGTCACTGCCACTCTGCTGTAATTTATATGAACAATGGAAAAATAACAATCCCACACTATATTAAACAAGGGCAGGGTGAGAAATGGAGAAACAATGGAGTGACAAAAGTAGGATTTAAGGATTATGATATATGTATGGAAAGTAATGTCTAGTTAAAGGGCCAGTTACCTCACCATAAGTGCTCTTCATGGTATGAAAGAACACAGGATTTTATGTTAAAATAATCCTTTTTTTCCCTTTAATTACACTTATAACAGTTAAAAAAAAAAAAAAAGTTTTAGGTCTGTTTCCAAACACACTGACTATTCCATGATTGACATCTGACGACAACGGCTGTGCAGAGAATGATTTATATGTTTTTCTCAGCAGTCAGGAATCCTACAGCCCAGCAGTTAACCCCCAAGTAACTGATTTCAAGGATTCTAACACTTCTTTCAATGCACAGTTGAATTTTCTAAAGGGTTAACTGTAGTTTTTCTGGAGCTTGCTGTCGGTCTGTCTGGCAGCTTGCCAGTGACACATGTAAACATACATTTACTCAATAAATATCTCTGTGAAAAAAAAGGATTAAAAAAATGATAAAAGTTTTTAAACATGCTGTTAAGAGATCCTTACATTGGTGTGCTCCACCTTGGGCTAATTTAAGTGGCCCTTTAAGGGAATTCTTATAGTGAATTAACTAATTAATATAAATAATAAACTTAACTTATCCATAATTAATTGTGCAAGCATCTTTGTAAAGTGAATGATTGCAAAGTCAAAATTTACTACATGGTGTCATGGCTGAAGCCTGCCAAGGCACCAGCTGTGCAATACCTAACAGACTGATGCCTTCAGCCTTATAAGATAGGCTTATTGTGCCAGGGGAAAGGGGCCCACTGAGATGGGTTTACATTGGGGATGTTGTGATTTATGTGTTATTCCTTGTTATGCCTGTTTAAAATTGCCTGGGTAATACTAGGCCCATACTGTGGTACCCGTGTTTATAGTTGGGGTGTGCGTATGAACATGATGGGAGTCATGGGATGTATGTCTGTGTTGTGCTTTTGGGGGGGCTGGCACTTATTTCATAGTACTGAACTAGTCCTTTATTAACAAGATTAGGGAGATAATTGTCCCCTAGGAGTCACATGACACCAGTATCTCTTTGTGTATTTATTACAAGCTTCACACTGGTGTCTCCATCCATATTGTATGTAATTGCCCCCTACCAAGAATACAGCAGTGGACAGGGAAAACAATGGGTAATTCTTGGACTTGCAGGCAGGGGTGATAACTGGAGCTAGAAGGCGATTGGAGTATCCATGGATGCACATTTAAATTGATTGGATTCTCGGAGCAAAGAATGTGGTATAAATATGTCTGTTTTTTTCAATAAATGATGCTTAACTGGTTCACATAAATAATGTGTGAATTTCGTTATTGATGCTGGCTCCTGGAGTAAGTTCTTTTCAGAACTTGGATCTTTATGCTACACAAGACCACAGACATCTCTCAGTCTAACCTAAGGGCTGGAAGCTCTTCCTGCTGTACAGAGGTAAAAAGAACTGGGCACACCTGTGGGGAGAGGTTTGTGCAATAGGCTCTTATCATACCTCTTAACATACAGGTTGTCACACATGGATGTCAACATGTTGATACTTAATACAGCATCAATAACTTACAAGTTACAACCAAGATATGCCCATCGGCTAAATGTGTCTCATTCCAACTATACTTCGTTTATACCCACGCCAGGGTTAAACAAGGATAAGTATAGAGATAAGCTTGGAGGCTAATATGGGTACACTAGTGGTGTAAAGAAAGATGCATGCAAAAGCAAAAAGTACATCTAAAATGAACTAGTGATCCCATTTAAATGACAATTGCAGGTGTGGGGAAGTGCATGGATCCGACAAATGCCAAAAGGCAATGAAAAAGGTTAAACATAACCTTTTAATAAGTGATTACAAATAATAAACAATAAAATAGAAACAACGGCGAATACAATCTTATATACAATTGGAGATATGCTCCGGAGCCGCAGTAATAGGACCCACAATTAACTATATATACAGAGCTAAAGCTGATTCCCGTATACGCCCCTAAATACAAGGCCTAATACGGTATGGTGGAGTTCCCTATCTAGTTAGAGCTAATCTTGAAGGGTCCACCATTTACCCTCAAAGTAATCTGTAGTGGAAATTAGGGACTGCCTATCTATACTATGTGCCTTGTTATAGAATGTGTAGCAAGGTAGGGGTCTAGTCATATGTTAACGGCATGTATGTCCTAAGATGGACAGAAAAAAGTGTGATAAATCTCCTATGTCTAAGGAGATACACTTACTCCTTGCTCCCCCCTCGCCTTGTACCTCTGTCCCGTGTGTTCAGCGCCTGCATTGCTCCAGCTTAGTGCCTTCCTGCCACTAGATGCCACTGTGACGCGCGCTCATAACCCGGTCGGGTGCGCAATGTCAGTGCGTGAACACCAGTGGCACAGCCCAAATCCATAAGGTCCCAATTGACTAGTATGTAATAACCAGTATTTTATCAATTGAATGTAATTAACGAACATTGAGGATTGCCTTTTAAGTTGTCAATCAGCCATTCTGACCCACCCACAAAATATTGAAAAGTCGCATTTGATTTAAATAATATCACAAATGTTTGCTCTTTGGCTTCATATAAGGCATACATCTTGTGATTACCTTTATGTCTGAGGTCAGGGAGTGAAACAGATTTTGTATTTGTTGTAGGTTGGGCAGTGTTGTTGGATAAATATGTATTGTGTAGGGCGCATAACAAAGACTTTTAGTGTTTGCTGGATCTTTATACAGTGGATATAAAAAGTCTACACACCCCTGTTAAAATGTCAGGTTTCTGTGCTGTAAAAAATGAGACAAAGATAAATAATTTCAGAACTTTTTCCACCTTTTAATGTGACCTATAAACTGTACAATTCAATTGAAAAACAAACTGAAATCTTTTAGGTGGAAGGAAGAAAAAAAAAAAGAAAAATAACGTGGTTGAAAAAGTCTGCACACCCTCTTATCACTGGGGATGTAGCTGTGTTCAGAATTAAGCAATCACAATACACCTGCCATCATGGTAGGGGCCCTTTGCTACTTTCAGTTTGCTACGAGTTCCTAAGTCCCCTTTGCACGGTCAATCCCCCCCAGGTGCCTTTATATTAAAATAAGTGTATGTATATCCTTAAGACAATATGGCTTCCAGACCGACTTCATTTTCATGAAGACATTCAGACCTGGTGAATTGTGACAACTGTAATTGCCTCTCCCTGTTCTTAGCTGCTGAATTCCCTTGTCCCTCACTACGCCTGGTGGTGTCAGATAGTGGAGATCGTATAGACTGAGGACTGTAGATAACGGCTGTGGGTCCTGTGTGGGGAAACAGACCTAGAATCCTGGCTTATAAAATCTGTTTTTACTGCCTAAAACCAAACAAATAGTCCTTGTATGGGTCTGCCCTCTGCAGCTCATGAAGACACAGACTCTGCTGTACTTGCCGTGCTGTTTCTTATAGTAAACAATCTGTGACCACCTATCAGCAACATGCTGATGAGACATGGTCTCTGATAGGCTAGGACACTACATTGCACATCCAGCCCTACAGAGTCTGCATCTGTATACATTGTAGTGGGCAGACCCATACAGGGATTATTTGTTTGATTTTAGCCAGAGCATATACGCATTTCTTAATAAGTTAAAATATATAAAAGTAAATAGATACACAGGGATATTATATACCTAGTACCATCCAAGAACCTTCCATATCCCTGCAAGAAAATTACAAATAAAGTATTAGAAAAACCGTGTTTGATCTATCTTTGTTTTACCAGTGAATAGCGATGGGGGATAAATTGTCTTATGGAGTGCCAGTATTTTGTTTTCTTATCTGATCTCTATTACATGAATGGTAATGCCGATACACATTTAATGCAGCCGCTCCTCTGTTTCCTGTAACATGTCAGCACCATCCCTTTGTGTCTCACATCAATGCAGACTCTGCACTACAGATTGTTTATATTTCATGAGAAAATTTTATGTTTCAAATATGATTCTTTAAATGTCTGATTGAATATTTTCCACTTTTAAACTAATGTCTGTTTTTAAAGGATATGTTAAATGCAAATGGAAGGTCCTTGAATTTTACTATGTATGTAATATCCCTGTGTATCTGTTTATGCACTTTATTTGGATCTTGCGTGTTTCACCAGCACCAGGCTGGTCAGAGTGAGAAGTTCTGTACACCCCTCCCAGTGCTCTGTCACCGGCTCTGTCCACTTAAGGTGGATTAGTACAGTTACAACAATGATATACAAGCAGAAAGAGTGTTATAGGAGATCAGAATGGGGGACCTGGGGATGGGGTAGGAGATCAGAATGGGGGACCTAGGGATGGGGTAGGAGATCAGAATGGGGGACCTGGGGATGGGGTAGGAGATCAGAATGGGGGACCTGGAGAGGGGGTAGGAGATCAGAATGGGGACCTGGGGAGGGGGTAGGAGATCAGAATGGGGGACCTGTAGAGGGGGTAGAAGATTAGAATGGGGGACCTGGGGGGGGGGGTTAGGAGATCAGAATGGGGGACCTGGGGATGGGGTAGGAGATTAGAATGGGGGACCTGGGGAGGGGGTAGGAGATCAGAATGGGGGACCTGGGGAGGGGGTAGAAGATTAGAATGGGGGACCTGGGGAGGGGGTAGAAGATTAGAATGGGGGACCTGGAGAGGGGGTAGAAGATTAGAATGGGGGACCTGGGGGGGGGGGGTTAGGAGATCAGAATGGGGGACCTGGGGAGGGGGTAGAAGATTAGAATGGGGGACCTAGGGGGGGTTAGGAGATCAGAATGGGGGACCTGTGGGGTGGGTAGGAGAAAGGTCCCCCATTCTGATCTCCTATAACATTATTTCTGCTTGCATATCATAGTTGTAACTGTAGTAATCCACCTTAAGTGGACAGTGCCGGTGACAGAGCACTTGGAGGGGTGTACGGCACTTCTCACTCTGACCAGCCTGGCGCTGGTGAAACACTCAAGATCCCTTTATTTTATTAAGAAGTGCTCATAAGCTCTACCTAAGATCAAACAAATAGTTCCTGCTTGGGTCTGCAACTGCAGCATATAAGACACAGACTCTGTAGCTCAGTGTCTCATACTAACCAATCTGTGACCATCTGTTAGAATCATGCTGAAATATGTGTCTAAGACGTGGTCCCTGATAAACTAGGACACCACACTGCACATCCAACCCTATAAAGTCTGTGTCTGCATATGCTGGAGTGGGCAGACCCATACAAGGACGATTTGTCCTATTTTAGACCCTAAAAACAGAGCTTATTAGCACTTCTTAATCAAATAATTTACATAAGTTAATAGATACACAGGTATATACCCAGTAAAATCCAGAAGAGTTCTCTATCCCTTTAAATAAAAGGCTATAGTGGCCTTTTATCTATAAATGCTGATCCCTCCGCCTAATCATTAGCGGGATCTTTTTAATATAAAGGTATTTAGCTGCTCACATTGCAGATGTCCGGTTCCTGTGAGGTTTTCTCAGCTGGTCACTGACATCCTCCTCTGTGCATCAGTGGTTATGTGTCTCATGCTGCTGTCGTTGTGTAGAGCCCTATGTAACAGTCAAGATGTAGAGTTTATTATTATTATTATTATTATCATCTTTATTTAATAATAGGAAAAACATTTTTTTTCTCTACAGAAAAATTAAAACATGTTCCACTGCGCTATACAAAGATTAAGTACAAAAATGTTATATATATAATATATATATATATATATATATATATATATAATTAGTTGTTAAGGCATTCAGTTGTGTCCGACTCTCTTTGACTCTATGAACCACAGCATGACAGGCACATCTTGTGTTGCCAGATTGTGTCTATTGAAAAAAAAGAGAGGAATTTTTGTTATAAAAACCATGAAACTCTTACAGTTCGTTATAGAAAAATTTCACCTATTTGTGAGGTATTGCGTCGACATTAGCAGCTGTGTAAGGCAAGAATGACTCTGTCTGGTCTTCAGTGATGTCCAACTATCTATGACCCTATGGACAGCAGTATGCCAGGTACATCAATCATTATGTCTCTAGTTGTGCTTATCCATAAGTTTTTCTTGGTAAAGATCTTGGAGAGGGTGCCAGTTCCTTCTCCAGTGGACCACAATTTGTCTGACTTCTATGCTATGATCTGCCCATCTTGGGTGACCCTATATAATATAATATAGCTCACAGCTTCATTGAGGTACACAAGCCCCTTCACCATGACATGGTAGCAATCCAGAAGATATATAACGCATTGCAAAAGAATGGAGCTCTTTCCCTAAAGCACCGCTACAAGATTGAAACTTGTAAACTTACATCTAAAGTTTTATATTATACCATATTTGGAACTTCTACTGTCACCTTAAGTAGAATGAACATTGCAATTTGCCATTTTGAGCCATCAGTCAGCCTTTCTAATCCACCAACAAAAACAGATTCTATTTTTTTTTTTGGAGAGATCACTGACATTAATTAGTGATAAGCCCCAGTTTGCATAATAAAAGACTAGGCATGCTCAATGTACAGGTGAAGCGCTGTAGAGCCCTCCCACTCCTCTCTCAAATCTGTGTGCAGGTGGATTACTGCAGTTACCTTTTCAACAATGATATAGAAGCAGACTATTATTATCACACTATTATGGGGTCCATGCACTAATATGAGGGGTACATGCTATTAGGTCTCTTCACAGATATAAGTGTTTCACACTATTAGGGGGTCCCTGCATCAATATAAGGAAGATATGCTGACATAAGGGGGGGGTGGAGGTTGGAGATACACACTGTATAAGGCGACCCTCCACTTAAATAAGGGATATATGTATTTGGGGTCAAACATTCTCATTGGGGGCTTATGTGCCTGGCGCGGTGTCATTAGTTGATTAGCATCGCTAACCAATGATAGTGATATTGAAATCACAATGTATACATATTGCACTTTTTATTTTCGCACACATGCTATTTGCAGATATATATACAGGAGGTTGTAAATTCTTGGTGCTTTCTTGTTTTATGCTACCACACGTGCACATGTATCTGTTATGTGCACGCACGCATGCTGCACTGCCCTGCGCCGATAAAGCGGTCTCCGTGTGGCCTTGTAAGTGGTTGGAGGTTTACAGGGTTACTTACGGTTAGAGTCGGGAAGGGGCGTAGAGGGTTAGGGACTTAGTTTTAGGGGGTAGGGTTAAGCTAAGAGGGTTAGGAGGCTAGGGCCGCCAAGGGGTGTAGGGGGATAGGGGCTTGGGTTAGAGGTTTAGGGTTAGGCCAGGAAGAGGTGTAGGGGGTTAGGGATAGGCTTAGAGTGTTAGGAGGTTAGGGCTGCCAAGGGGTTTAGGAGCTTACGGTTAGGGGGTTAGGTTTAGGTTTAGGGCCGGGAAGTGTTGCAGGGGGTTAGGCTGAGAGGGTTAGGTGGTTAGGGCTGCCAAGGGGTGTAGGGGCTTAGGGTTTGGGTTTAGGGTTAGGGCCGGGAAGTGGTGTAGGGGGTTAGCATTAGGGTTAGGGCCGGCAAGGGGGTTAGCGGTTCAGGGAGTACATTGGGACGCGAGCGCAAACAACAACAGGAGGCTTCCAGTGCCATGCGCGCAGTAGCATAAGACAGGAAAGGTTTATATGGACTAAATCAATTTTATTGTTTAATTTGTATCAAAATAAACACTCAGTAAAATATGTTACAATAATATATTTATTGCAATGTTTGCATAGTTGTGCTATGGCAATTTTACATTTATGAAACAGGATACGTCTAATACAACAATGCACATTGCTGCCCCTGTGATATTTATACTATCTCCTTTATTTCTGATGTGATTTTTAACAAGGCTTCGCCAAAGTGATACACAAATGGGTATTTATTCTTCATTGCAGGGTCAGCAGTATGCATTACTATATTCAATGTCCTTTGATTCCTGTGGGAAAATGGGATACCAGGGGGGCCCCCCAAACCCCCCTCCCAGGTCCCCCATTCTGATCTCCAAACCCGTCTGTATAACACTCTTTCTGCTTTTTTAACTGTGTTGATATATATGGTGGTAACTCTAGTAATCCACCTTAAGAGAACATAGACTGGGCCAGGAATGTGGGAGGGGTATACAGCATTGACTGCTTGTATGTAACAGACTAGATACATATGTTTTCATTACAAAATGTACCCAACACTTAAAATGTCATGTGTCCCTTTCCTTGATGATTTTGTGATGAGATGGCTAATTAAGCAGGTTGTACGCGCCAAGATTTTTATTCACCATGAAAATTGCAGCGTTCACACAGAACAGATCTTGATGATTGGATCAGCTCCAATATGATGGGAAACCCACATTTTCTGCATGGTTAGTGTCTTAAGTACAAGTCATGCAGAAATAAAAAGTACACTTACAAATAAATGTTCTTACAATTGTTTATGAAAGTGGAAGGGTTAGAGAACTGAACTTGAAGGTTGTTTTTTAAGCTAAAATTTCTGCAGAGCTCATCCCTCTCTGCCAATGACGTTATCTCAAGTGATTGATTTCCATCTTACAGTTGGGTAATAAGTCACAAGACCGTGCCCAGTTTGATTAATAATCACAGAAACTATTAAGTGTTAGTCATCTCTGTATGCTTTTTTTTAATAGCAGCTAGGCATGTTTGTACCCATAATGTGAAAGGTAATAGAATAAGGCTCTTTTTGTTTGCAATGTTCAGTCATGTCTGACTCTCTGTGACCTCACGGACCATAACACAAAGTGCTGAGCCACTTGGTATTAATGGCAGATATAATTGAGTGGGTTGACAGTTCCTTCTCCAGTGGGCCAGGGCATACAGCTCCTGGTATTCCTAGGTACAAGTACTGACCATGGCTTCACGGTGGTGTGACCTCTTGGTTCCCGACTGGACTGACTGGAACCAAGGTCGCATTGGTGAAAGCATTGAATCCTAACCACTGGACCACCAGGGAACCCAGGCTCTTCATAGCTAAGTTTTATGCTTAAAATAACCAACTTTCAAACTCTTAAATTACACTTTTGCTCAAGATTCTTAAGAAAAACGTATTGGCCGAAAAAAATGTTTTTTATAAATATATATGTACTATAGAAGTATGCAATATACATTATTAATGAGGTCATTAATGCATTATTAATTGTTAGTCTATAAAGAGACACTGAAACTTTAACGAAAGTACATAATCAGCTGTTACTGGTGTATTAGGTATTCATGCACTGAGACCAATACATCTAACAATATAATTGCTCTGTGTCTGTATACTGTACGATATCAAGAGATCTGATTGGCTGGCAGTACATATAACTAGAGGAAGATAGTGGGAAGCGCCAGAAGCTGACAGGCTGTTGGCTGACAGGCTATTATGGCAAGTTATTTATTATTAGCAATATAAAAAACATGTTAAAATAATTTAAGATCATAATCTAAATATTTATTGTAAAAAATATCATACACTCTTTACATTAACATAACATTAAATGAGTTAGCCTTCATTCGGCTCCACTATAGGACTATTTGTAAATGGTTTGTGTAAGCCTGTGTTATCTCAAAAAGATATAATAAGAATCAATAAAGTGGGCGCCAAGGCAACTTATATTACCGTATTGGTCCGATTATAAGCCGCACCTATTTTCCAATTTTTGAGTGTGCGAGTTACAGGTGCGGCTTATATTCGGGACGTAAAAAAAATCACCGACGATTTTGCAAGCTTGCGAGTTACGCATGCAGCTTCTATTTGCGAATGTAGAATTACTGCCGATTTGCGTGCTTGAGACTGCGGTATTGTAGCAATTGAATATCGATTTTACGGTTTTAGTGATTCTAGCATCCTGTAAGGTCTGTAACCTGCAAAAAGAGTTACAGCACTAATTAAAAAGCCTGTTTCTTGCAATGGCTGATCACTTGGAGAGTCTTTTTCTCTCCGATTTTACGGGTGCGGCTTATATTTGAGTACTATCTTTTTTCTATTTTCCCCCTTGAATTTTACAGGTGCGGCTTATATTCGGACCAATACGGTACATCTTGTGTAATTATAAAAAATGACTCAAATTCTTTTCTGTTACATTTAACTGCTATAGATGCGTAGACACAGTCATTTTGGTAACAGGATGTATTTCAATCAGAATGAGTCTAATTATGATGCCAAATGAGTCATTTATAGAATTCTGTCTTCCTTCCTGTCGTTCAAGTACAATTTAAACACATTTTAGCCGTTTTCTATTTTAAAGGCCCAAGTTATTTGTACAAGAGAAAAATACGCAAATACATTAATATAATTGCAATTGATTGTTGCTAAAAATTTCAACTGGAAGTTTTGGAACTTAAAAGTTAGGAATCAGTAGTGTATGAAAGAATCCCAAAATAAACATGAACAAAGTCATCCTGATGTTGCAAGCAGTTGCTTTAGGTAGTCAACACCCTGTATATCTCTGCTAAAATATGCATAAATGTAATTATTTTGTGTTGGACAATCACAGCCGCGGCGAAGGGAGTGTGAGCCAAGAAAGTTACGGGCTTGCGCATGCTGTGGCCTGCAATGAGCGGTAAAGCTGCTCATCGCGAGGCCCGTAAAGTAGAGGTGTGGGGGGGGGGGGGGGGGGGGGGCTTTGCATTGTGTGGCAAAAAACAGCATTGCGAGGCTTAAAACATTTTTGCCAGGCAAATGGCTTGTTAATAATATAATCAGAATTTAAAGAAAATTTGATGTAGCTTGTAAAACTTACATTTGAACTTTAGTGTTGCAATTTCAACTCTTTATGATGTGTTTCTGAAGATGATCTGCCCAGGAGGCTGCCTTGCTAGTACTGTGTGTCTCCACCTCTGAAGTGACTACTCTACTCTAAACCTAGACTGGTCAGAAAAAAAAACACAGCCTCCTTGGTAGATCCTCAACATTGACTCTTAGCAGGAGGTGGAGATAGGCAGCTCTGCTAGTAACAGAACAATAAAGTTGAAATGTAAGCCTTAAAGGTGCATTGAGTATATTTCCTTCAAATTCAAATTTTATTGCAAAAATATGAGCAAATAAATAAATGAAACAAAGCCTGTAGGAGCTGTATTTACATATTCCCGCACATAGTGGAATAATAAAAAACGGCAATTATTATTATCCTTATTTGTAACATATTCCGTAGCGCTATACAGGGGTAAGTACATGACAGAAACAACATTACCCCATTGCAAAGGATGGAGGGCCCTGTTTTTAGCGGAAAATCAAATTTACATAGTGCTTGTTTCTAAAGCACTGACAAATGATTGAAAATAAGACCATAATCTAGTGAATTCATTATTTTATTTGCCAAATGTCGCATTATGTTGTAAACACAAAGAGGAAGTTAGCCAGTAAGTGTGATAAATGGCCTCAGCAGTTGACACTGACATACACTGATTGGTTACATTTGTAACTTATACATTTTGCTCCATTTGTTCATATCCTGTATTATACTCCACTATTCTACTCTAATAATTCAGACTGGAAGTAGAGACATAATAATGTATAAGAATCCAATCCAAAGCTTGTTGTGGTCAGGTTTTTCAAATTTATATATTTTTATTTTTTATGCTGTTTCCTAATTTACCCAGAAATGTACTTATTTTCTTCTGTTTCTTCACTCTCCAGGTACTGCACCGTTGCTTTGTTAGTATTCTGCGTGATTTACATCTACAAAAGAAGATTCCTTCATGAAACCTGCAATGTCCAAAATGTGGAAAACGACAACATACAGGTCAGACAATCTACTTCTATTTAACCTAATGCTGATTAGTACTTGTATCCAGCAATATTATAATTCAGAATTCAAAATATTCTATAAAAATGGAATATTAGTATTTCAGGTTGTATAACCATTTTGTTTTGCGCTCTTCCTTATAAGCTGCCTTTATAATAAATGTATGTTCACTTCATTAATAAAGGTAGCCCAAACCATTTTTGGATCTTGTGGAGAATCCTTACGCCACTTGTGTGCGCGCCATTATATGGCGCGTCCAACACGATTATGTTGTGGAGTGGAGGGGTGGTGACAAGCATATGGAGGTTGAGAATCAGATGTTAAAAAAGCAATATGAACCTTATTTTTAAATTTGCTCTTTATGAAATGTATTAGTGATGAGCTAGAGCTTTTCATTATGGTCGTTTTTAAATGTTCTATAAATGTATTAATTCCTGTGGGCACCCAATGGTTTGTTTGGGCATCTTGTTTGATCTGCTCTATTAGGAGGTCTAATTAGATTCCATTAGTTTTATTGACCCCTTCTGGATCCTTTGTCATGGTGAAGGGGCTTGTTTACTTCAATAAAAATGTGAGCTATACCATGTAGGGTCAAATAATATGGACAGGTCATAGCAGAGAGGTCAGACACTGGAGAAGGAACTGGCAACCCACTCTAGTATCTTTGCCAAGAACACCATGTGGATTAGCACAACCAGACACAAGATGTGCCTTGTGTTCCTGGGTCACATAGTCGGACACAACTGAACGAATAAACAACAAATCTTTATTGAATATACTGTCATGATGGATTGCCACATATCCATTTGTAGCCATTGCAAACATCGCTACATTTAAGGTATCCTCCCACCTGTAGTATGGTGGCTCCCATGGTACCATAGACAGCAGATAGGACCCAAAAGACCTATCTGGTCTGCCTCTTCTATATTTATACTTAATTAATCTTCTAGAAGGATTAATTCATTACAAAATACAGTATACATAACATATACTGTACGTGCAAAAAATACAAACTTTATTTTCATATGTATATAGGCCCTTTCCTCCTATCTGGCGTCTCTTCCCGCCAGTGTTATAACTAAGCAGAGCGGTAATCGGGTGGTCTACCTGTATATTGATCATTTTGTATACAATAGTTCCATTAATTTACAAAGAGATGTTTTCATATCTATATTTTTTTTGTTTTAAAAACCAGGGTAATTCTATTTTTCTGGTTTAAACCAGAGTAATTTTCTTAATTTAATGTTGATTTAGACACAAAATATAATGTAGTTAATGGTTCTTTTAAACGCTTCGTAGAAGGTTCTGGACAGGGGCGCTTTATCAAGTTTAAATAAACAACTTTTTGTGGATTGGTGCCGGCTGGTACGTGCCGTCACCTCTCTGTGATGCCGAGCCACTTTCTATCACTCATTTACTGTGAGCGGGCGGACGCCATATTCCACATGGGCACTTGGGGATTATTTGTTTATGGTCTCCATGGGACCTCACCTACAACATGAGGGACAAAGGGAACTTGATGAGCCAAAGTATCTTGTATGTTACAGTAGCTGCTTTATACATAACTAATTATCTCCTTCCATCCCAGGCTCCCAGTGGTGGATGGGAAACCGGTCTTAGCATGTTACTGTATGATATGAATTCCTTACCACCAGTGACATAAACCTGTCAATATTTGTGTTGGAAATGCCTTATTATTATTATTATTATTATTATTGTCTTTATATCGCGCCAACATATTCCGTAGCGCTGTACAGGGGGTTTAGTACATGGCAAAAAACAAACTTAACACCTTATAAAGAATGGAGAGCCCTGTTTTTGAGCTAATAATCACATGTACATAGTGCTTGTTTCCAAGACACGGACACACAATTGAAAACTTGCAAACTTACAATCTAAGGGTTTAGGTGTGATACAAGAGGGTGACAAATGCAAAATGGCGGTGTGAATGCAATTTGTTTAGTCAATTGGAGGGGTCTGTGTGTTGTACTGTATATTCTGGGTGGGAGTGTTATCAAGCTGTGGAGTGTGCAGTTGTAATTTTAAAGGCTGAAGGTGATATGATTTTTTAAATAGGTGTGTTTTTAGTAATTTTCTAAAGGTTTTGAGGCAGGAAGATAATCTAATGGAGCGAGGCAAGGAGTTCCAAATAGTAGGGGCAGCACGAGAAAAGTCTTGAAGACGGGAGTGAGAGGAGGTGATGAGAGAGGAGGAATGATGAAGGTCGTTGGCAGAACGAAGGGGGCGGTTGGGAGATTATTTTGAAACGAGCAGAGATATAAGGGGGTGCACTGTTGTGGAGGGCTTTATGTGTTAGGGTCATGATTTTAAATGTGATTCATGAAGCTATGGGAAGCCAGTGGAGTGATTGACAGAGAGGAGCTGCAGACACTTCTCATTTGGTATTGAAGAGGAGTCTAGCGGAGGCGTTCATTATGGATTGGAGGGGAGACAGACGAGAGATGGGTAGGCCAGCAAGGAGTGAATTGCAGTAGTCGAGTCGAGATATGATGAGAGAGTGTATTAGAATTTTAGCTGTGTCTTCTATAAGATAATGATGAATTTTGGAGATGTTTTTTAGGTGAAACTGACAAGATTTTATTATTGATTGTATGTGAGGAATAAAAGAGGGTGGGATCCAGTAGAACCCCAAGACAACGGGCCTGGGAGGTGGGAGTGATGATGGTGTTGTCAACAGTGAGAGATATTTGAGGAGTGGAAGCTGTAGTAGAGGCTGGAAAGATTAGGAGTTCAGTCTTAGACATGTTGAGTTTGAGTTGATGGGTAGACATCCAGGAGGATATGCTAGAGAGGCAGCTGGAAACTTGAGCTAAAAGAGGGGGGGGGGGGGGGGATAGATCGGGTGCAGAGAGGTAGATTTGAGTATCATCTGCATAGAGATGATACTGAAATCCAAAGGATTTTATGTGGGTGGCAAGGGAGGAGGTGTAGATGGAGAAGAGGAAGGGGCCTAGGACAGAACCTTGGGGAACGCCAACAGACAGAGGGAGAGGTGAAGAAGAGGTGCCAGAGAAGGAGAATGTACGATATTTTAGATAGGATGTGAACCATGAAAGAGCTGTGCCCGGAATGGCAAATGAGTGGAGAGTTTGGATTAGAAGAGGGTGGTCAACTGTGTCGAAGGCAGCAGAGAGATCCAGGAGAATTAGAATGTAGAAGTGACCCTTTGATTTGGCAGTTAGAAAGTCATTGGTGACTTTTGTGAGGGCTCTTTCTGTTGAGTGTTGGGCACGGAAGCCAGATTGGAAGGGGTCAAGAAGGGAATTGGAAGAAATAAATTGAGTGAGGCGATTGTAAACAAGCTGCTCAAGCAGTTTAGAAGCAAGGGGAAGTAGTGAGATAGGGCGGTAGTTGGAGGCAGAAGCTGGGTCAGATGAGGGCTTCTTGAGAATGGGTATAATTATGTCGTGTTTTAAGGAGGATGGAAACCTGCCAGTGTTTAGGGAGAGGTTGAATAGATGTGTGAGAGCTGGGATAAGTGTGGTGGATAGGGGAGGGATTAGCTGTGAAGGAATAGGATCATGTGGACATGTTGTAAGGTGAGAGGTTAATAATAACGTAGATATTTCATGCTCGGTTACAGGGTCAAAGGAATCCATAGTGGAGGAGGGATTGGGGAAGGGTAAGGGCTGGGTGTTGTCAGCTTGTGGAAAGGATGGTTGGATAGGGCCAAGCTGGGAGGAGAGCTCATTTCGGATTGTTTCAATTTTAGTTTTAGAGTGGCTGGCAAAGTCATCAGCAGTGAGACAGGAAGGGGCAGGAGGCGGGGGTGGGCAGAGGAGGTTGTTAAATGTAGCAAATAAACGTTTAGGGTTGGAGGACAGGTTTGATATTAGTGATGAGAAGTAGTGTTGTTTGGCAAGATTGAGGGCAGACAAGTAGGAGCGCAAGGTAAACTTGTAGTGGAGAAAGTCTGCTGAAGTGCGAGATTTCCTCCATAGTCGTTCTGCAGTGCGTGAGCATCTCTGTAGATAGCGTGTTTGTGTGGTGTGCCATGGTTGTGGATGAGAGCGGGGGCGTTTGCTTGTGATTATGGGGGGCAAGAGAGTCAAGGGTGGAGAATAGAGTAGCGGTGTACTGTGAAATGGCCATGTCAGGGCAGGCAAGGGTGGTGAGAAGGGGTTTTAGTACATTTGCCAATTGTTGTGGTTTGAGTGCTTGCAGGTTTCTGTGTGTTCTGGTGGCAGGATTTGAAGAAGGGTGGTGAGCGGAAGATGAGGTGACGTTGCAAGTTAGCAGGTGGTGGTCAGATAGGGGAAGTGAGGAGATGTCAAGTTTGGTAAAAATAAGGTCAATGGAGTGTCCACCACTGTGAGTTGCAGAATCTGTCCATTGTGAGAGGCCAAGGGAAAGAGGTAAGTGCAAGTAATTTTGCAGTTGTTGGGGAGGTTGGGGAGTGTCAGTGGCTATGTTGAAATTGCCAAGAATGAGTGAAGGAATATTGGAGGAGAGAAAGTGAGGGAGCCAGTTGTTGTCCAGAAATTGAGAGGGTGATCCAGGCGGGCGATAGATCACAGCTACTCGCAGAGGGATGGGAGAGAAGATGCGGATAGTGTGGACTTCAAAAGATGAGAATTGGAGGGAGGGAACAGGAGATATGCAGTGAAAAGTGCAGCGAGAGGATAGCAGT
This sequence comes from Discoglossus pictus, assembly GCA_027410445.1. Classification (NCBI taxonomy): domain Eukaryota; kingdom Metazoa; phylum Chordata; class Amphibia; order Anura; family Alytidae; genus Discoglossus; species Discoglossus pictus. The sequence goes on from CM050163.1 coordinate 37,109,057, forward strand.
ATGCCCACACCTCCACCTTGTTTGTTCCCAGGTCTAGGAGTGTGGCTGAAGTGTAGACCACCATAAGAGAGTGCGGCAGGGGAGGCAGAGTCAGATGGTGTAAGCCAGGTTTCCGTGATAACCAGTAAATTGAGGGAGTTGGAAATGAAGAGGTCATGAATGAAAGTAAGTTTATTGCAAACAGACCTTGCATTACAGAGGGCACAGGAGAAGGGCAAAGTAGATGGTTTGTGACAAGTGATGGGTATTAGATTATGGGTATTTTGGTCATTTGCTGCCCTGGGGACTCTGCGTGGCTGAGAGCAGGTGGGAATGAGTGAGGGACCTGATTTAGGGGATATATCCCCACAAGCCACCAGAAGAAGGAGAGAGAGCATTTCTGCTTTTCATCTTTAAGGGGGGGGGGGGGGGGGATGAGATAGTGACTGGAGGAAGGAAAAGAGCTCATGGGAGCAGAGAAGAGTAGAGGAAAGCAGGGAAGGTGAGAAAGTTATATTATTGGAGACATGATGTGTAGAGGCAGTATAAGAGAGTCTGAGAAAGAGACAGGAGGTTGTAATAAGGAAGGTGGTGTGAGGAAACATAATGGCACTGTGTAAGCAAGTATTCTTGCAGGGGTTGGTTAGAGGTGATAATCAGATGTCACTGATTGAACATGTGCAGGTAATTAGTATGCCTCAATATATTAAGTGTAAACAAGGGTTGGAGGGGACTGCATTCAGGTGGACTTCTATGGGATATGTTGGTCTGCAGTATGCTTTACAAGTATGCAAATAAATATACTGACAGTAATTAGTATAACAGAATATGAAATAACGACATAAAGGTATATAGACGTTTCCCTGTTTTTACCTTTATCTAATCTAACACAGGCTGCTTCTATCAGAAACAAACACTGCATTGAGTCATTCTATACACCTACAGATTGTTTTCATTTGCAAAAATTATTTCCACACCCTCAGAGGTGCCTACATAAGCAAATTGTACTAGCCAATAGAAACACAGCATTCAAGTACATTTTTTAAACCCAATACTAACCTTCCAGCCAGTAGTAGTACAGTACAGAGATCCAAAACGGCTGCTTCATTCCAGGGAGAGGGTGGGAACAAAAGGTCTGGGCTCTGGCTGGGCCATTCCAAAACTTTAATCTTCTTCTGGTGAAGCCATTCCTTTGTTGATTTGGATGTATGCTTTGGGTCGTTGTCATGCTGAAAGATGAAGTTCCTCTTCATGTTCAGCTTTCTAGCAGAACCCTGAAGGTTTTGTGCCAATATTGACTGGTATTTTGAACTGTTCATAATTCCCTCTATCTTAACTAAGGCCCCAGTTCCAGCTGAAGAAAAACAGCGCCAAAGCATGATGCTGCCACCACCATGCTTCACTGTGGGTATGGTGTTCTTTTGGTGATGTGCAGTGTTATTTTTGCGCCAAACATATCTTTTGGAATTATGGTCAAAAAGTTAAATTTTGGTTTTATCAGACCATAACACCTTTTCCCACATGCTTTTGGGAGACTTCAGATGTGTTTTTGCAAAATGTAGCCTGGCTTGGATGTTTTTCTTCGTAAGAAAAGGCTTTCGTCTTGCCACTCTACCCCATAGCCCAGACATATGAAGAATACGGCAGATTGTTGTCACATGTACCACACAGCCAGTACTTGCCAGATATTCCTGCAGCTCCTTTAATGTTGCTGTAGGCCTCTTGGTAGCCTCTCAGACCAGTTTTCTTCTCGTCTTTTCATCAATTTTGGAGGGAGCTCCAGTTCTTGGTAATGTCACTGTTGTGCCATATTTTCTCCACTTGATGATGACTGTCTTCACTGTGTTCCATGGTATATCTAATGCCTCGGAAATTATTTTGTACCCTTCTCCTGACTGATACCTTTTAACAATGAGATCCCTCTGTTGCTTTGGAAGCTCTCTGTGGACCATGGCTTTTGCTATGGGATGCGACTAAGAACATTTCAGGAAAGACCGACTAGAGCAGCTGAACTTTATTTGGGGTTAATCAGAGGCACTTTAAATAATGGCAGGTGTATGCTGACTCCTATTTAACACGATTTGGAATGTGATTGCTTAATTCTGAACACAGCTACATCCCCAGTTATAAGAGGGTGTGCAGACTTATGCAACCACATTATTTTTCTTTTTTTTTTCTTCCCTCCACCTAAAAGATTTCAATTTGTTTTTCAATTGAGTTGTACAGTTTATAAGTCACATTAAAGGTGGAAAAAGTTCTGAAATTATTTATCTTTGTCTCATTTTTTTACAGCACAGAAACCTGACATTTGTGTAGGTGTGTGTAGACTTTTTATATCCACTGTATATCTGCCCCTCAAGCTACAGGCACAATAGCAATAAAAGGTGATTCTCTCATGACACAAGCAGCTAAATATATAATTGTCTCGAAAATTCCTGGCTTGCTTACTTGCATGTGTTATTATTTTGTTACATACTTCACAAATATGGGAACATTTTACGAAACTACAGTGATCTTTTTAATGTTTTTCATGGAAAATGCACTTTTTTGTTAAATATTTAAAACCTGCCCTTTGAAATGCATGAAAAAAATACCTCTGTGTCGCTTTCTAGCATTCGCCGCATGACTGTCTGTATCAGTGGCTTGTGCCCCATTGCGTTTTGCGCGGTCATCCCACACACCCGCTTCTTACATTTGTACAACTTGACAGCTCCATCATATTATCTTATAGCATCCTTGGAGTTTTACCCTTTTTTATTAATATAGACTGTCAGATCTGTTTTATGTCAATATAGACATGTGCAGACTTACTCTGGTATTTTCCATTCTGCCCATGGGAGTAATGTGATGCGTTTATGAAACTTCAAGTTTTTTTGTTTTTTTTACTTGGTACTATATTAGAGACTTGGAAGATTTTTTTTAGAGAAGTTTAACGTGAATATTTTTTTCAATAATAAAAAAAAAACATATTTTTAAACATTACAAAAATAGTCTTTTTTTTGCATGAACTAAATAGAAACCTGTTATAAATTTAATTGAAAGTAAATGCAGAGAGCGAACTCTATTATACTAGTCTATACATCTCATTGGCTGGAAAAGAGGGCTGTATCAGTTGTTTATCCTATATACCAGAATATATACCTTATTTCAACTTCTGCTTTGCTTTACGTTAATGAGAGAACCGATGCTTTGTGTGAGTTAATGTGTATGAAGAATACTAAAATGAACAAACTTGTCAAGTGGAAATAAAATGTAACCTTTTGTGAAGCTTACTAAAATCTAGTCTTATCACAGATATATTCCCGGCTTAGGTATGTGGTTGACATCTAAACCAAGCTGAGGGGGGAAAGATTTAAAATACATTAAACTATTATAACTTACATATTTTATATATATACATCTATATACATACAATGGGTTCCCTGGTGGTCCAGTGGTTAGGATTTGTGCTTTCACCTCTACAACCTGGGTTTGATTGCAGTCAGGGAACCAAGAGGTTAGACAACCCTGAAGACAAGTAGGGTTTGCCGGATCATTACTTGAATGGGAGACCACCTAGGAATAGGACCTGTATCCTGTGACCCACTGGAGAAGGAACTGGTAACCCACTCCAGTATCCATGCCATGAATACCAAGTGGATCAGCATGGTGTGTTATGGTCAATTTCAGTCAGATCCAGTTATCTAACAAATACTCCTGACATCTCCCTGCTCCACCACCCCTCCTCGTACTGATAAATAAAAACACATCCTTCATGATCCAGCTGTCAGGAAGTGATTTAAAAAAAGGCAAAATGGAGATCTCTTTTCATCTTTAAAAAAAAATGTTTTTGTTATTAAAATGTCAGTTTGTTCCATACATAATTTAATGTGCTTGGGGCTAAAGGGCCATATAGAAAAATTACAACCGCAGTCGTAAACTATGGCAGGAGAATCTTGAAAAGTAATTTCTGCCTAAAAACAGCAACTTTCGGGGTCAATTACCTTGTAGTATAATCATTTTAATAATAACATCTTGCAAATCTGTAATTATACATAACATTTAAATCCTGCCATAATTGAGACCTTGGCTTTCTCTATTCTAAGCAGAGGAAAAATACGCATTTTGCGCAGTCAGCTCTGGGTAGTGGCACAGGACGAAGTGGCAAATCACTAACTTGGCAAATACATTGCATTAAAATACACTATTGGAGATTACTTCTAGAACTCAGCTGGAAGGAAACTTGCATTAGTGCCATATGTCTTGAGTCGAGGTCACCATTTTAATAGCAGCTTTGTCACTGACAAACCACTAAATAATTGCAGCGTCATTTCAAAGGAGCACTATAGTTGCAGAAAAACTGCACTTGTTTGTGGAGTATGTGACAAGATTGTAACATTAGCAGCTGTTTAAGCCATGCACATAAAAGGTGGAGGGGTGCAAGGTCTCCAACATCCACCAGCGCCGTGATGTCATCATGGAGGAGTGGAAGAGGACTCCAGTGGCAACCTGTGAAGCTCTGGTGAACACCATGCCCATGAGGCTTAAGGCAGTGCTGGAAAATAATGGTGGCCACACAAAATATTGACACTTTTCCCCAATTTGGACATTTCCACTTAGGGGTGTACTTGCTTTTGTGAGATACTGTGTGTATATATATATATATATATATATATATATATATATAATGTGTGTGTGCGTGTGACATTTTGACTCTCCATGACTCTCTGGACCAAATTATGGCAGGCACATCTGTCAGCCCGTCTGAGCTCCATCAAGTTCATGTTCATTGTTTCAAAGACTTCATCGATCCATCTCCGCCTCTGCCATTCTCTTCTTTGTGTGCTTTCAATTTTTCCAAGCATCAGTATGTGTGTGTGTATATGTATATATATATATATATATATATATATATATATATATGTATATATATATATATATATATATATATATATATATATATATATATATATGTATACATTTGTGTTCACATTTGAACATCCAAAACAAGTTAAACAAAACTTGTTTCCTGCATTGAACTGCATTCTGGGAACCTGGGCAGGGGCATGCAAATTTACCCACAAAGGCTTCATTCCCTTCAATCCAAATACCATTTCAAACATGCCTCCTTTTAAGCATATGCCTGCTGTATTACACAGCTTTAATTATCATTAACCATTAATAACAGATTCACTGGATTAGAAAAAAATACAATATTCAATATTAAACTTACTTTGAAACATCAGACTCGGCTGCTGCTGGTTTCAACCCACTAATAAAGTCAATGGGGCGCAATTGACTTCATCGAGCAGACAAAGCTACATTTTTAGGCTTAATGTTATATCAACACGATGATCTCCGTTGACTGAAATCATGCTGTGTTAAAGTGGTTTCCCTTGCCAACAAGCTTATTCTTTGGGGATTAACCTCTTCTCTAATCGGATTGTTCTTAAACCCTTCAGACCTATCTGTCTTGATGACTTTATCAGGGTGCAGATAAATTATTTCAAGTGGAGTGTGATACTATATATAACTCGCTAAAAATTCACAGTTTAGTAGATGTGGCCTGGTACCTTCAGGATATGCATGTCTTCAGCACTAGAGATCAGCTGATATAAAATAAAAAAAAACACAGCCTTCTGGTCTAAATTACATTTTCTGATGCTCTTGTCATGTGAGCAGTCCCATGACCAAAAATATGTGAGTAATTTAGTACCACTGGGCAGATTAGTCAGCCTGTAGACAAATACTTCAAAGCAATTAGAATTGAATACACCCGTTATTGCTCACCCCCCTTTTTTGCGACTCATATTTGTCAAGAAAGGAGCAAACTGCTATAAATGTTAGCAACTAGATGAAGTCAAAAATATTAATTAAACCTGTAATAGAGTATGTTTTATATATTATAGAAGGTTTTTGGCATATTAATTGAATCAAATTCTCAGTAAAGTATCAGCTAATAATGTGTTTAACCACCTTAACAGTGACACAGGATACTTTACTCTGTACACTTGTAATGGAATATAGGCTGTCAAATATCTTGTCGGGTGACGCGTGTGTGATAGAGAGATGGAGAGAAAGAAAGTGTGTGAGAGAGTCAGTCTGTATGACACGAAGTGTGTGTGCGTGAGAGAAAGAATGTCTCTCTGTGTTTCTGCCCACCCTGGGGGTAATTAGCAGTAATTTGAAAAATGACAATGTAAAAATAGCACAGACTACATCATAAAAGTTGAATGTCATTTAAAAACAAATACACATTTTATGGACATGTTGGGGCTTTAAATAAAACTAGCGACTTGCCCGGCAAAAATGACGGCAATAACATTTGAAGCCTGGCAATGCCGTTTGCCACACAACGGGAGACTCTCCCCCTCTACTTTTCTGGCCTAGCGGATTCATTGCGAGCCTATCCCCTCCTCTACCTCTCCCACCCTCTACTTGATGGGAGGCGCTTATTGCGAGCCTCTCCCCCCCTCTATTTTACTGGCCTCGTGATGAGCGCCTTTGGCGCTCATCACGTGGCTCACAATGAGCGCCTTTTGTGCTCATCACAGGCCTGGCAATGTGCGCCTTTGGTGCTCATTGCGAACCCTCCCTTGTGTGTCCTTTCCCACCCCTGGGTTTTTACCCCCTCTCCCTCCCCTGTGTCTCTTCCACTGACCCCTGTGTCTTTTCCCCCTGTCCCTCCCCCTCATGTCTCTCCCCCCGTCTCCCTCCCCTGGGTCTCCCCCTTCCTCTCCCACCCCTGTGTCTCTTCCCCCCCTCCTCAGTGTCTCTTATCCCCCTTATCTCACTCCCCTGTGTCTCTTCCTCCCTCCTCTCACTCCCGTTTCTCCCCCTCTTCACTTTCCTGTGTCTCTCCTCCACTCCTCTGACTCCCCTGTGTATCTCCCCCCCTCCTCTCCCTCCCCTGTGTCGCCCCCCCTCCTCTCCCTCCCCTGAGTCTCCCCCCCTCCACTGCATATAGTAGTTGTCAAACTGTGATTTGTCGCAAGCGTGACGAAGAATCGCAGTTTGAAAACTATTATATGTGATTAATAAAAAAATAAAATATGGGTAATAACAAGTACCAGTTGAATGTTGGGGGGGTCTGCATGGATTGTTTTCCGTTTAAAGCCATCTAACATTTAAGAAAATCAGCCTGTGCAGAACTCCAGGGAGTGTTGAGAAGTGCTTTAGTGTCTTTTTACCCAGTTCTTAAAGTAATGGTCAAGTAGTAAAGTATTTATCGTTTTAGGTTATTGCATATTTGGGACCTTCCCTGTGTCCTTTTTTCATTGCAATGCTCTAAAGATACAAATGAAAATGAATTATATTTAAGCTTGATGTTAACTTATTGTATCTTTTTATTATTGCAAAAAAAAAATCCACAATTTCCGAGGAGTATACTTTTTGATCTCATGTATTCTTTTTCTTATCTTCTCCACAGAGGGTGCAGTTGTTTGCTAAGCAAGTTTTACAATCAGAATGCAGAGTGGACTTTGCAAAAACCAAAATGGACCAAGTGTTCAGGACAAAATACAACAAGGACTTATCTAGCTTTGTGACAAAAAACAATTACTTCAATGAGTCGGTGCACCAATACAATCCTCCTTTTGGTTTTCGGCAGTACCTGAAGGAAATTGGTGAGCTTCTGGAATTAATGCCTGAAGATGATCTACCAAAAGGATTGCAAGCTAAACCCTGCAAGAAATGCATAGTATTGGGCAATGGTGGGATTCTTCATGGACTTCACTTGGGGGAGATGATCGACCAGTTTGATATTGTAATCAGGTATGTCGCTTGGAATAGATTTAGTCTTGATCTACAACCTTTTTAGTAGACCTTGATTGTTTCTTGTTCTTTATGAAAGAATCAATATACAATATTTTACATCAAGATTCAAGTAACTGTATATTGAATTACTTGAGTCTGTAATAAGTTAGTTGGACATAGTCAAATTTAATTGCTAATTAAGTTAGTATCTTCACAGCAAGTGGAGAAACATGAAAAATCAACATAAATACAAGGCATTGGATTAAATATTTAATTACTAAGTAAAGTCCTACTTGATTCTAAAGTGTGAAAACCTTTATAAAGTACAAAAATATTTCTCATGTGGACTAGGGTGACCTGCTATAAAATGGTAGGGTATCGCCAAGAGTGCAAGGGGATACGCCCCATAAATAGTTTCATGGCTTCCAATAAATAGTAATGTTGAGGGAATTGGTTCCCAAACTGCGAAACACCAACAGGAAGTGCATAATTCACATAAGGAAACACCTGCAAAGCTGTAGGACCATAGAAAGCATTTATTTTCCAATTTTTTCCTAATCATCAAATCCTATTTATCTTTTTTATGTAACACAATTGTCATCAGTTTCAATAAATCCATTCACAGATACATACAAGTAAAGTAAACATATCTCATTTTATCTAGTATGCACATCATTTAAAAACATTAACTAAAATACATAATTTATTCTTTATTAAAAGGCTATTTGGGTGTGTGTCCAGTATAAATAAAGTATGTGCACAGATCTTAATATAATCTTATTATTATAATCTGCATTTTTGTTTTTTAAAGCTACCTACCTTTTTTTTTTTTCTTTTTCACAATTTGCATCAACTTTTTCCAAAAGCAGCACGGACGTAGAATCTGCATTGTAACGTATTGTAAATTCCTGATATAGATCATAACATGTATTAGAGGCTATGCATCAATTTAAAATCTGTTTACATTCAACATTTCTAGCATCTTCAATAAATCATAATTTAGGCAATTCTTTGTCTCAAATTGAAAATATTATATGGTGGAAGTTTATTATGAAACTTGAGTATTTTGAATATTCTAATTTGAAAGTGGCACCTGAAAATACTTATTCTGGGGCAGTTCTAAAAAGAATTCATTTATTTTGCATTATACATCTAATAAAGTTTTTAGTGACAAATAATTTTGAAATAATGAGGGCAATACAATTTGAAGCCTTGCAATGCTGTTTGCCACACAATGGGAGCCTCTCCCCCCTCTACTTTACTGGCATTGCGATGAGCGCTTTTGGCGCTCACACAGGGCCTCACAATGAGGCGCCTTTGGCGCTCATTGCGAGCCTCCCCCCCCTCTACCTTCTCCACCCGCTACTTGACGGGAGGCACTCTTTGCGAGCCCCCCCCCCCCTCTACTTTACTGGCCTCGTCATGAGAGCCTTCAGCGCTCATAACGGGCCTTGCAATGAGCACCTTTGGCGCTAATCACGTGCCTCGCAATGAGTCTCACCGCCTGTCTACTTCTTCCCTTGTGTCTCATTTGCCCCCTCCTCTCCCTCCCTTGTGTCTCATTTCCCTCCTCCTCTCCCTCCCTTGTGTCTCATTTCCCTCCTCCTCTCTCTCCCTTGTGTCTCCTCCCTCCCCTCTGTCTCTTCCCCCTCCTTCATGTCTCTTCCCCCCTCCCCTGTGTCTCTTCCCCCTCCTTCATGTCTTTCCCCCTCCCCTGTGTCTGTTCCCCCCCTCTCCCTCCCCTGTGTCTCTTCCCCCTCCTTCATGTCTTTCCCCCTCCCCTGTGTCTGTTCCCCCCTCTCCCTCCCGTGTCTCTTCCCCCCCTCACTCGTGTCTCTCCCCCCATTTTCCTCCCCTGTGTATTTCCCCCCTCCACTATGTCTCTCCCCCTCCTCTCCCTCCCCTGTGTCTCCCCCTCCTCTCCCTCCTCTGTGTGTCTCCCCCCCTCCTCGCCCTCCCCTGTGTTTCTCTTCCTCCTCTGTGTGTCTCCCTCCTCTGTGTGACTCCCCCCTCCTCCCCTGTGTCTCTTCTCCCCTCCTCTCACTCCTTTGTTTCTCCCCCATCCTCTGTGTCTTCCTCCCTTCTGTCACCCATCTCACTTTCGTGCACGGCCCCCCCGCCGTGCAATGCACATGCGCGCCCCCCACTGCACAGTGTCGCAAGCGTGACAACGAATCGCAGTTTGACAATTATTATATCTGAGGATTTCTCAACTTGACTAATCTTTGATTTACGGATTTGATTTATTTACTAGTAACTTGCCCATCATAAATTACGTCATATATATGTTATGTTTAATTGTCTGTGCTGTCTCTCTCTGTGCGCCTTGTCTCTCTCTTCACCCTCTGTCTCTCTCTCTGGGCCCTCTCTCTCTCTCTCTCTCACGCCCGCCCCCCCCTCTCTCTCTTCCCCCTCCCCCTCTCTCTCTCTCTCCCCTCTCTCTCTCCCCCCTCTCTCTCTCTCTTCCCCCTCCCCCTCTCTCTCTCCCCCCTCTCTCTCTCTCTTCCCCCTCCCCCCCTCCCCCCTCTCTCTCTCTCCCCTCTCTCTCTCTCCCCTCTATCTCTCCCCCCCTCTCTCTCTCTCTTCCCCCTCCCCCCCTCTCTCCTCCCCTCTCTCTCTCTCTCTCTCTCTCTCTCTCTCTATCTCCCCCTCTCTTCTCCATCCCTTACTCTTCCCCTCCCTTTCTCTCTGTCTCTGTCCCTGTTTCTTTCTCTTTCTCCCCAACACTTTCTCTCTCCCCTCTCCCTTTCTCTCTGTCCCTCTCTTCCCCCTCTCTCTCTTCCCCTTCTCTCTCTTCCCCCCTCTCTCTCTCTTCCCCCTCTCTCTCTCTCTTCCCCCTCTCTCTCTCCCCCTCTCTCTCTCTCTCTCTCCCCCCCCTCTCTCTCTCTCTCTCTTCCCCCCCTCTCTCTCTTCCCCCGTCTCTCTCTTCCCCCTCTCTCTCTTCCCCTCTCTCTCTTCCA
>CM050163.1:37127173-37324673 GCA_027410445.1 Discoglossus pictus
TTATTTTTTTTTAAACGCTGTTATTGTATATACTGTATATAGCATATGTATTGTTTTTTTATCGAATGTTGCTAAAGCAATTTTAATTTTAATTATTTTGTTGTAAGTAAAGGTACAATATTTACTGCTACTTTATAAAGGTAATTCGCTGATAAATACTGTGACTGAAACAAGTTGGGTTTTAGTTTGTGTTTCCTATAAAAAGCCATGAATTGTGACATTTTATGTACCGTCTAGTTTGTTCAACTAAAGTACACATGATCTGTGCTCTCAAGAAACCTCAGTATAACGATAAGCTGTCTCTTCAAACTTTAACTCCAAAGAAGATAGTATTATGCACTGTAATATATTGATTAAAAAGTACTCTTCAATGTTTTTTTCCTTATAAAGAGATCTCTATATGACAGACAACCTAGTGACCTTGAGATTATCCTAGTACAATAGTACAATCAGTAGCTGTCACCCAAAAGCTACTTTATTTTCTTTTATTTTCTTGCAAACAAGACTTGAGACTCAAAACATAACCTTACCACATCCAAATCAAATATTTTTTTTCAGTTTTACTTTTAAAAAGTGTAACAAGCCATGGTGAGCTAGGAGGAGTTTCTCCCCATCCAATTTTTCTCCGAGGTTATATTTTAAGGGGTTCATCAATAACTGCTGAGGCCATTTGGCAACCCATATTCGGTATGTACCTTTAAAAATACAATGCAGTGCTTGCAACAGTCAAGCTAATTGGGCAAAGACCCTAGATTATGACTAACTTTTTTTTTTTTTTATGAAACCATTAGATTCACGTTACAAGCCAGGCCAAATTCTTGCTAAACCCATGTAGTTTTGTGATGTCTGTATTGCTTAGGGCTTGATAAGAACAAATAAAACTTTTTTTTTAAACCTTTACTGGGCATTTAGTGTATATAGTGATACATATAGACATTTTATATATATATATATATATATATATATATATATATATATATATATATATTTATATTTATTTAAAGCATCTAGTGCTGCTTTTCATTGGTTCACCATTGTCTCCCTCTGCATCGAATACATAATTCAGGGGATGGAGAGAACAAGAGCTTATGTTGCCTGGAGAGGGGTCATTAAAAATATTATTTGTTTAAATGCACAGTAAAAGTTTTTAATATAGTTCTTCTTTTTTTCCTATCAATCACCACCTAACTATTCTTTAGAGAGCTTTTTATGAGGCCGCTAAAGTAGCTCTTTAAATTACATGTTTATTTTGAATATCCGTATCCTAGTGTAGTTACTATATGACTACATGTCCACTATGCACATCAGTTTCCACATATACTCAGACTGTTTCCATGTCTGCATCTGCCTTTATACTATGCAAAACAGGTGTCCCAGAAACTTGAAAGCATTATTTCATTGTTCCTTGATACACAGGACCTGCAGATCTCATCCCGTGGCTCTCAACCTTTTTAAGCTGGGAACGGACTGGTTATCCTTCAGTGCTCATGGGACATGCCTTTGTGATTCAGAACAGGGTGATACTACATAAGACGCAATGCATATTAATTACTTTTTGCACTGATTTAACTATAGATGGAACACTGAGGAGCTTATCTGCAATTAAAATATATTCTATTAAAAATGGTGCAGTGAAAGTTTAGTGTGACTAATGTTAGTGGTACAGTTGCAAGCAAAAGTATGTAAACCCTTTGGAATGATATGGATTTCTGCACAAATTGGTCAAAAAATGTGATCTGATCTTCATCAAAGTCACAACAATAGACAATCACAGTCTGCTTAAACAAATAACACACAAAGTATTAAATGTTGCCATGTTTTTATTCAACACACCATGTAAACATTCACAGTGCAGGTGGAAAAAGTATGTGAACTCTTGGATTTAATAACTGGTTGAACCTCCTTTGGCAGCAATAACTACAACCAAACTAAACGTGCAGCAATGTTTTGCTTGGATAGCAGTGGCTTCCTCTGTGGTATCCTCCCATGAAATCCATTCTTGTTTAGTGTTTTACATATCGTAGATTCGCTAACAGGGATGTAAGCATATGCCAGAGACTTTTGTAAGTCTTTAGCTGACACTCTAGGATTCTTCTTCACCTCATTGAGCAGTCTGCACTGTGCTCTTGCAGTCATCTTTACAGGACGGCCACTCCTAGGGAGAGTAGCAGCAGTGCTGAACTTTCTCCATTTATAGACAATTTGTCTTACCGTGGACTGATGAACAGCAAGGCTTTTGGAGATACTTTTATAACCCTTTCCAGCTTTATGCAAGTCAACAATTCTTAATCGTAGGTCTTCTGAGAGCACTTTTGTGTGAGGCATCATTTACATCAGGCAATGCTTCTTGTGAAAAGCAAACCCAGAACTGGTGTGTGTGTTTTTTATAGGACAGGGCAGCTGTAACCAACAGCTCCAATCTCATCTCATTGATTGGACTCCAGTTGGCTGACACCTCACTCCAATTAGCTTTTGGAGATGTCATTAGTCTAGGGGTTCACATACTTTTTCCACCTGCACTGTGAATGTTTACATGGTGTGTTCAATAACAACATGGTAACATTTAATTCTTTGTGTGTTATTAGTTTAAGCAGAGTGTGATTGTCTATTGTTGTGACTTAGATGAAGATCAGATCACATTTTATGACCAATTTGTGCAGAAATCCATATCATTCCAAAGGGTTCACATACTTATGCTTGCAACTGTATGTTTTAAAGGCTCTCTTCATCCCTCTGTGTCCTTAATGGCAGACAGATAAAGTCTCATTAACTGGCCTTAGTCCAAGGAGCAGATTTTGAGAAACATATTTTATAAACTATTTACAAGCTTGTGTTCTAGACCATATATCATAACCATGTGTTCTGGACTACACCTAAGCTTGCGTTCTAGACCACGTATACTACGCTTGTGTTCTATACCACGTATACTACGCTTGTGTTGTTGGCCGCGTATACTGCGCTTGTGTTGTTGGCCACGTATTATATGTTTTGTGGTCTTTTCAAAACCTTTAGACTATTTCACAAATTTATGCCTAGTTGTCTTTGCACTGGATTCCTTATATATAATATATATATAATTTTTATATTCTTGCCATCATATTTTCTAGGTCTTCAAAAGAGCATATTCTAAGCTGTGAAGCTTGATGGTCCACTGTAAGCATCCACATTTAATTAGTGAAGATCAATTCAAACAACTTTTCCAATTTTTGTGATTTTTAAAAGTCCATTATTTTTGAGAACATTTACAGTAAAAACTGCTGTTTTTCTCAGTGATCGTTAGACTTGGCTCTCTTTTTTGTTTTTAAGGCTAGAACGATAAGTGCTGCACATTTGTCCAGTCTGTGCCAGTGAAGTTGTGCAGGAAACAGGAAACATCAGGGAAATCTGCTGCAGCCTGTACCAAAGTCTGGAAATGATGGGTGTAGATCCAGCTTAAACATGGTAGAGAAAAGCTAATTTCAGTGTCTTGCTCACAACAAGAGATCTTGGACCGTTCGAGTTTCGGCTGTGCCGCATTACTGACAAAGCAGTGACTGCGCCACAGCACCACCTAACAAAACACTCGCGTTTGCGCCAGGCGTGTGCAGTGATGGCTCAGCAGAAACTCAAAAGGACCGAGATCTTTATACTTTGCAACTAAAAACAATACTTTATATAATTCAATTAATAATGATCTTTGCTACTTAAGAAACCGACACCAGTACGTTGTCTTTTTAAGTGTCCCTTTAACATTACAGGAGTATCAGTTTGTTATAGTTTAATGGTTGCCATTCTTGTTTTTGTGTAAGTATGTATCAAATCCATTGCTGGCAGTGGCATTGTTTGTGTTTATGTGCACCTTAATAAATACAGCTGTTATTGGTGATATGTTTTTGTTTTTCTTTATATATCCAAACATATACAGTTCAAGTTATCGGCTGTACATAGTTCCATGACATACAGTTTTCAAAATCATGCTGGAAAGTTATTTAGATTTTTTTAATTGACCAAAATTTTACTTCAATATTGTATTTGAGATATACACATAGTTAGTATTCAGAACCCCTATGCCACACAAGATGCAAAAAGGATTTTGCCGCTACAAGCATCCATTGCAAGAGGACTTTCCACAAGATGCAAAGAGGATTTTGCCACTACAAGCATCCATTGCCATCCATTATGCATCTGTGTTCTTCAAGACACAAGAGAGGAATATGCTACAAGTGTTCGTTCTGAAATATTAAGACTTTGTTTCATTCTATATCCAAAGGAAGTACATTTACATAACCAGTTTCAGCCAAAAGGCTGCTGTTAGCATCTGACACAAACAATGTAGATCAAAGAATGAGAACCTCTGTTCACGCACAGCACCCTGCTGGTTTTGTCATTAAATGCACCTCATCAATCACTTGTTGAATCACGGCTGGAATTAACATTTGCCCAACGTTTGCCATGGGGCAACGAGAGGGCAAAGATTATATTCTTGGAGATATACTGACATCTACATGCCATCTGAGTTGGAATTTACCCGAAGTGGCAAACGACGAGCCTACAAAATGTTACAATTGGATTGGCTGGGGCAATCTACAAGGTGTGGCTAGGATGGGTATAATTAGGCAACATTTACTGACCTGGGGCAGAATTATTAGTGGTAAGGGAAATAGGCAAGCTAGGATACACTACACCTTTGCATTCATACACCTAGACATTAGTTAAAGCCTTGTAACTCAAGACGCTTCTCTAACTTTGTAATTGTATGATAATAAATATTTCATTTAGAAGTTTAGACCGTTTTGGAGTTTATTTAAGCAGTCAGATGTATGTTAACTGGTGATCAGGAAATACGGTTAGAATTCCAGTATAAAAAGGACAGTATTTAACAGTATTGAGATTGGGTCTTTGACTGTTCCTGGTTATATTTTATATTGATTTCTTTACTCTTTATCATGCATAGAGATGTGTTAGCAGTAAGAGTATTTACCTCTGATGTAAGAGGTTGTGAGGTTAAAACCCAGTTGCCTCTTGTTTTTTATATATTAAAATGAATTCAGATAATTATTTGAAAAGCATTACCACACTTATATTTGTCTACAATCTACCCGTTTACAGTTTATATCTTTTTATTTGCATTAAACTATTACATATATAGTTGTCATAAATGAGAGTTTGTTGGTAACGCTATGATAAATATTACGGGCTTGCGCATGCTCAGCGAGGCCCAAAAGTTACGGTTTTGCAGAGGTCTGCAATGAGCGCCAAAGGCACTCATCGCAAGGCTCGCTAGGTAGTGGGGGCAGAGGCTCTGAACTGCTTCCCAGTTACGAGCTTGAAAAAAAATATGGCCTCCATTTTTTTCTCAAGGTAGTAACTGGCAAGCTTTTGGGAGGACGCCAAAAGACGCCAATTGAATAGGAAATTAGATTGCAAACTCACTCATGGGCTCCCTGCCTCCTTGTAACTCGGAAGCACTTTGCAGGCTTGGGGAAACTGACATGAGGGAGAGGGGGGGAGACAAAGGGGAGGGAGATAAGGGAAAAGAGACACGGGGAGGCACATAAGGGGAGAAAAGGGCAGGGAGTAGGGGGAAAGACACAGGGGAGAACGAGGGGGCAAAGAGACACACGGGTGAGCGTGTTTGCAAAGCCGCTCATTTCGGGGCCCATAAAATCAAGGCGGAGGGGGAGGCTCCCAATGAGCGACGAAGGCGTTCATCGCGAGGCCCGTCAAGTAGAGGGGGGGGAGGCTCGCATTGAGTGCCAAAGGCGCTCCTCGCGAGGTTCCTATAGTAGAGGGTGGGAAGAGGCCAGCAATGAGAGCCAAAGTTGCTCATCGCGAAGCCCGTAAAATAGAGGGGCGGAAAGGCTCGCAATGTGTGGCTTCAAATTTTTTTGCCGTCATTTTTGAAAAAATAGAACTGGGGAAATGCCATTGTTTTATGCAAATATGCCCACTCTCTATATGACTAGCAATGTGTGGAAAATAACAATCATAGCTAATCTAGGACATACAATACTTCACTCAGCCCGCACAGATTAGTGGCGCTTATCATGTGGGGCCGTAGGATCAGGAGCTGCACATTAGCATAAAAGAAGTCCCTAACCCCCTATGTCAACTATAGTGGGCCTGCACGCCCAGACCCTTGTAAAACTACCATACATGGGGAGAATAGAGAATTGGTAGGTTTAGATAGGACGGTGGGAATGATGGGCCACCATAGCCCTCATGGGATGTTATATGCTAGGTTAGGCATATGTAGGTAGGGGTTATTTAGAAGTTGATGACCTGCCATCCGCAGCTACATGAGGTCCCAGTTATCCATTGTGTCCCAGGGTTCCCCACCCTTACATTTATTATTCATATGAGGGGTAGGTGAGTGGGTCATAAACCACTCCATATTGATTTTTGATTATAGTAGTTTTCTGTGGTGCTGACTATGACAGTTCAAAATTTATTTTAGCTTGTTTTTATGATACAGTGAGTTTCACTTAATCATTTTATTTAAATATTGGGTATATTTTCATATCCGGGTATAGAATTTTGTTTTATTAACAACATAAGAAGAATTTTAGGCAGTGAACAATGACTCCAAGACCACCTTTTGAGTGCTACGTGTAAGTTTCTTGTCAGTAATCATTTATTTCAAAATTAGAGATGTCGCGAATAGTTCGCCGGCGGACTGTTCCCGGCGAACATAGCATGTTCGCGTTTGCGGCGAACTACGAACATATGCGATGTTCGATCCGCACATTCCAGCCAATCAGCATCATGCCCTGCCTTCCAGACCCTTCTAACTCATGGACAGCAGCCATTTTGGAATCATAACTAACTTGCAGTCTCACTGAGAGGAGGCTGAGTGTAGGTGATACTGCATCAATAGGGAAAACCATAGCTAGGCTACTGTACACAGTGTGCAATACAGTCCTGAAGGACTCTTTTGATCTCTGCTGCAAGGACACCCCTGTGTCTCTTCCCCCCATCATCCTCCCCTCACCTTAGCACCCAACCCTAACACCCCTCACACTTATCCCTAACACCTAACCCTAACATCCCTCACCCTAACACCTAACACCCCTTACACTTATCCCTAACACCCCTAACCCTAACACCCCTCACACTTATCCCTAACACCCCTAACCCTAACACCCCTCACACTTATCCCTAACACCTAACCCTAACATCCCTCACCCTAACACCTAACCCTAACACCCCTTACACTTATCCCTAACACCCCTAACACCTAACCCTAACAAAGCTCACACTTATCCCTAACACCCCTCACCCTAACCCTAACACCCCTCACACTTATCCCTAACCCCTCTTACACTAACCCTAACACCCCTCACACTTATCCCTAACAGCTAACCCTAACATCCCTCAGCCTAACACCTAACCCTAACACCCCTTACATTTATCCCTAACACCCCTCACCCTAACACCTAACCCTAACACCCCTCACACTTATCCCTAACACCCCTCACCCTAACCCTAACACCCCTCACACTTATCCCTAACACCCCTCACCCTAACACCTAACCCTAACACCCCTCACACTTATCCCTAACACCCCTTACCCTAACCCTAACACCCCTCACACTTATCCCTAACACCTAACCCTAACATCCCTCACCCTAACACCTATCCCTAACACCCCTAACACCTAACCCTAACAAAGCTCACACTTATCCCTAACACCCCTAACCCTAACACCCCTCACACTTATCCCTAACACCCCTTACCCTAACCCTAACACCCCTCACACTTATCCCTAACACCTAACCCTAACATCCCTCACCCTAACACCTAACCCTAACACCACTTACATATATCCCTAACTCCCCTCACCCTTACCCTAACACCCCTCACACTTATCCCTAACACCCCTTACCCTAACCCTAACACCCCTCACACTTATCCCTAACACCCCTTACCCTAACCCTAACACCCCTCACACTTATCCCTAACACCCCTTACCCTAACCCTAACACCCCTCACACTTATCCCTAACACCCCTTACCCTAACCCTAACACCCCTCACACTTATCCCTAACATCTAACCCTAACATCCCTCACCCTAACACCCCTCACACTTAGCCCTAACACCCGTCACCCTAACACCTAACCCCCTCACCCTTATCCCTAACACCCCTTACCCTAACACCCCTCACACTTATCCCTGTGTCTCTCCCCCCCCCCCTTATCATCAAGGGAGGGGGAGGATGATGAGTGAGGGGGGAAGAGACACAGGGAAGGATGATGAGGGAGGGGGGAAACAGACACAGGGGAGGATGATGAGGGAGGGGGTAAAGAGATACAGGGGAGGGTGATGAGGAAGGGGGGAAAGAGACACAGGGGAGGATGATGAGGGAGGGGGAAAAGAGACACGGGAGTATGATGAGGGAGGGGGAAAAGAGATACAGGGGAGGATGATGAGGGAGGTGGGAGGATGATGAGGGAGGGGGGATGAGACACAGGGGAGGGTGATGAGGAAGGGGGAAAGAGACACAGGGGAGGATGATGAGTGAGGGGGTAAGAGATACAGGGGAGGATGATGATGGAGGGCGATGTTAGGTTATTTATGCCCTTTATGGATTAAAACCAGACTCTGCATCAACTATGTAATTTTCCGTGGGAGTTTTGACATGGATCCCCCTCCGGCATGCCACAGTCCAGGTGTTAGTCCCCTTAAAACAACTTTTCCATCACTATTGTGGCCAGAAAGAGTCCCTGTGGGTTTTAAAATCCGCCTGCCCATTGAAGTCTATGGCGGTTCCCCGGGTTCGCCGGTTTGCGAACATTTGCGGCGGTTCACGTTCGCGATTCGCAAACCGAAAATTTTATGTTCGCGACATCACTATTAAAAATACTGCAAAAGTGTGTAAATAGTGCAAATAACATTTGTGTGTGGTGAAGTGACATTTTCTTCAGAGAAACGTTCTGTTACTCGTTATTTTAGGAATCTTTTCCCTGTTCTATTAGGTGCAAGATTGGAGACCAAGATAAAAGCTGGGCTCCACATATTTGTTGCAATACTTGAGCTTCTAACCTCTGGAACTGGTTAAATTTAAAAAGGTCACTCTATGCCTTTTGCTGTGCCTATGATATGGAGAGAGCCATCAATTCTGTGACAAACTGCTATTTTTATATGGTGCCACCCCTTCAGCAGGGAAACTCCAAGAAGAAAAATTGGGAAGTCAACTACCCGGATATGCAGTCTGCAATTCGCCCAGTACCTCATGGAGAAGGACTTCCCATTCCTTAGCCACTAGCAGAATATTCAGTGGAATCTGAAGATGATCATGACATAGATACAGTGCCTCGCAAAAGTATTCACCCCCTTTTACTTTTTTTACCTATTTTGTTACATTACAGCCTTTAGTTCAATTTTTTGTTAATCTGAATCTCATGTGATGGATCAGAACACAATAGTCTAAGTTGGTGAAGTGAAATGAGAAAAATATATACATAAAACTATTTTTTAGAAATATAAAACAGAAAATTGGCAAGTGCGTATGTGTTCACCCCCTTTGTTATGAAGCCCATAAAAAGCTCTGGTGCAATCAATTACCCTCAGAAGTCACATAATTTGTGAAATGATATCTACCTGTGTGCAATCTAAGTGTCACATGATCTGTCATTACACATACACACCTTTTTTTGAAAGGCCCCAGAGGCTGAAACACCTAAGCAAGTGGCACCACTAAGTCCAAGGAACTCTCCAAACAAGTAAGGGACAATGTTGTTGAGAAGTACAAGTCAGGGTTAGGTTATAAAAAAATATCCAAATCTTTGATGATACCCATAAGCACTATCAAATCTATCATAACCAAATGGAAAGAACATGGCACAAGAGCAGACCTGCCAAGAGAAGGCCGCCCACCAAAACTCACGGACCGGGCAAGGAGGGCATTAATCAGAGAGGCATCACAGAGACATAAGGTAACCCTGGATCTAAGGGGAAACATGTAAATGTGTTGGAATGGCCTAGTCAAAGCCCAGACCTCAATCCAATAGAAAATCTGTGGTCAGACTTAAAGATTGCTGTTCACAAGCGCAAACCGATCAACTTGAAGGAGCTGGAGCAGTTTTGCAAGGAGGAATGGGCAAAAATCCCTGGGGTAAGATGTGGCAAGCTCATAGAGACTTATCCAAAGCGACATGGAGCTGTGATTGCCACAAAAGGTTGCTTGCTTCAAAATAAAAAATAAAAAAACATCTTCAAAGTTGTGGCATGTTCTGTAAATTAAATGATGCAAATCCTCAAACAATCCATGTTAATTCCAGGGTGTGAGGCAACAAAACATGAAAAATGCCAAGGGGGGTGAATACTTTTGCAAGGCACTGTATATCACCTGAGCCTTCAACATTATAAGATTTTATTACACGCTGCAGAGCCACTCATTACACAGAATGAATTGAGCGATCCGGTCAGAGACCTAGCTTCGTCAAGAAATAGGGCAGCAATTTTGGTCTCCAATGGAATATGTTTGAGGAGAATGTGAAAACGTCAGTATACTGTGAGTGCCAGAAGGACTTAACACCATTCTTTGCTATGGGAAATAACAGCGTCTGATGCCATGTGTTTAATGGTTTAATGATATTGCTTAATATTGAGTACAGACCTGAAGGATGGAGTCTCTTTTATTTACTCTTCAAAGCTAGGTTTAAAGCAGTGTTATTGCATAATGAGAATTTACTACCATCAGCGGAGGGGGAGGGTTAGTATAGGCAATAGGGAGATATTGCCAAGTAACTCTAGTATAGTGGCAGGCACTTCAAAACTACAAACTAATTACAACATACAGTGGAGGAAAAAAGTATTTGATCCCCTGCTGATTTCGACCATTTGTCCACTGACAAAGAAATCATCAGCCTATAATTTTAATGGTAGGTGTATTTTAACAGTGAGAGACAAAATAATAATAAAAAAAATGCATGTCAAAAAAGTTATAAATTAATTTGCAGGTCAGTGAGAAAAATAAGTATTTAATCCCCTATCAATCAGCAAGGGAGTGCTCCTAATCTCAGTTCGTTACCTGTTTTCAAAGACACCTGTTCACAAAAGCAATCAATCAGATTCCAAACTCTCCACCATGTCCAAGACCAAAGAGCTGTCCAAGGATGTCAGGGACAAGATTGTAGACATACACAAGGCTGGAATGGGCTACAAGACCATCGCCAAGCAACTTGGTGAGAAGGTGACAACAATTTACCTTAACTGCATCTTTCCTGCTTTTTATTCACTTTTGGAATTAATGAATACAAATATATTTTAATTAATGAATTGAACGGGGTGTTGTATATTGTCCAATAATTTACTAATTAAACAGAGTGTTAAGCACTCAATACACACCATAAAAAGTCTATACCTTAAGAGAATAATTCGACAGGGAAAATGTAATAAAGCTTAAAATAAATTGTGATAACTCTGCTGCATCATGGAGGTATCCTTGAAACTTTGGAAGTTGTGGGTGAGAGAGCGACTTATTTTTATGGAGAGTTGTGCTGGCAGCTGTTGAAGCTTCCTGTTTCTGGGCCAGTGATGGGAGAGTGGTCTGAGGTAATTTTCAGTCAAATACAGTTATCTCCCAGACTTCTCCCTCTTCCCACCTCTCTTACCCCTCACTCTCAGGAAGTGATAGAACAAAGGCAAGATGGATTCCCTTGTTCACAATCAGTCTTCAAAAATATTTTTTTTCGTAAATGTGTTTTTTTTTTTTTTTTTTATTCATTTCGTAGACATCTGCTAATATTATTAGCTTGTTACAAACTTCACACACAAGTTCATTTTTTCTTGAACTTATAGGGACAAGCCCTCATGTCACTCTAAATACTTGTCTGACCAGTAGGACCCTATCACTAGTCCTTCTGCTCAAGTAATGACCACCATGTTTCCTTAATGTCTGTCCCCCATGGGGGGGGGGTCTCTATAAATTCTCAAAGGACCTCTACCTACACTATGAAGCCATGTGGCTACGTAAATTAACCCCTATCTTGTAGGTCTCTATGCACAATCTTGGAACCCAAACTACTCAGTTTAAAATTACATTGTAAAATAACAAAACATTTAACACAAATATAACAGGAAATAACGGATATAAAAAGGATTAAAATAAAAAAAAACATTAACCTTGCAAAAAATATAATGGTTACTTAATAATTTACCATCCATGGATTCAGCATTGCCAACAGCCACCGCTCTTCAGCCCTGGATAAGTCTCATCATCTCGCTATGCATGAATAGTTCTCTTCTGTCTTGATTGACGCCATTGATCCTCAACCTTCGGGCCATGGCAAAGCCCATAAACAAAAAAAAGTCACACTATAAAGAAAGTAGTTTCTTCCCCACATTTTGATCTGGTTGTCTGAATTATGTGTCAGTTATATTTTAGCCAGTCAGCACCATGCATTTGAAATCTATACAATCTGATTGTTTTCTCAATAACCAGAGAAGGCTTCTGCCCCTATTCTGTTTGGGTATGCATTGCACCAATCAGAATGCAAAGATTGAAATCTGTGTATTCTGCTTTATGTTTAGCCTATTTGAGAACGCTATTTTTTCCATATCAACCAATCAGGGTAAAATATCTGATTTGCTATTGAAAGAGCCAATCAGAAAAAAAGAATTCACATTCTTGGATAGCATTCTCGGATAGAAAGTCTCTATAAAAGGCAGAGGCAAAACATAAATGCATCATTCAAAGTGGAAGACCACCTCTGAGCCTCTGTGTTATTCTATATAAAACATATTAGCTAACACAGATTTTCTGGGATGGACTTTGCTATGGCCAGAAGATGAAGAATCGATGACTTCAAGCAAGACTAATCTTTTTTGGAGTGCCCGCTTATCCAGGGCTGAAGAATGAGTACCAGAACATTGACAGTGCTGGCTCTAGGGATGGTAATGCATTAATTAAAACATATTTTCTTTTACATATTTAATGATTTCTTAAAAATGTTAATTGTAATCATTTCTAAATTCTTATTTAACGCTTTTTTATTTTTTGTTTCAATAGTTTTTATTGTCACAGAGTTGTAAATCTTATACAGTATTAATGTTTCAGCGATGGATCGCAGGCCAAATTTATGTTGTAGATTGCTTAACCGTAAACTTATATGATGGTGACATTTTCATTTAGTGACAGTTCCATTACATTTTCCTTTTTCTTAACCTTTCTAAGTAACATTAAACTGGTAGCATGGTT
This sequence comes from Discoglossus pictus, assembly GCA_027410445.1. Lineage (NCBI taxonomy): Eukaryota > Metazoa > Chordata > Amphibia > Anura > Alytidae > Discoglossus > Discoglossus pictus. The sequence continues at coordinate 37,140,355 of CM050163.1, forward strand.
GTTTGCCTGTTTTTGAGATCTCTGATGGTTTTAGTATGACATGCTACCTCTTGTTACAGTTTTTTTAACATACAAAATAAAATTAACTGGATATAACAACTTTAACTACAGTGTCATTCGTGTGCTTGTATCTAATGATTCTTCTTTCCGTCCTTTCATGTCGAGGGACCGTTTTTGTATGTATACTAGACAGTAGTTTGAAGTAGGTCACTCACCTCTGAGTCTTGCCGTTTGGCGCTGGTCTGTGGAGTCCGGCAAGGGGGGGGGGGGCCCAGTTCACTTTTCTTGAATTGGTTTATCTCCTTGTTTGTCTGCTAACTGTGTTTATGTTTGTTATATTTCTATTGCCTGTGTGGAGGTTGTCCATGCCCCCCATATTTCTAGAAATTTTGGGTATGTGTTGTTAGTCGTGTGTGTGAATCTGTCAAACAACATTATGCCATTTAATTTGTGTATTACCTCTTGTATCCTGAGGTCTGGGGTTCGCCATTTTTGAGCTATGTGGCTTTTTGCTGATAGCATCAGGTACTGAAACCATTTATTCTGGCTTTTTGAAATATGTGTAATAGGTCCTCCTAGGAGGCATGTGTCAATTGACCAAGGGATTGGTGTATGCAGTGTCTCTGAGGCTAGTTTTAGCACTTTGTTCCAGAGGTTTAGGGCTATGGGGCATTCCCACCATATATGTTCGAATGTCCCCCTATCCTGGCAGTGCCTGAAACATTGTGGGGGGATTCGTGTGTTAATGGTGTGTCGTTTTGCAGGTGTATAATATGCTCTATGGAGGAATTTTATGGATGTTTCCCTAAGGGAATAGCTCAGGGGCTCTTCACAAGTTTGAGGCAGGTTTTCTCCCAGGCCTTATAGTCTTTTGGGGTTCCTATGTTTTGATCCCACTTCCACTTAAAGGGAGCTGTGTTGTTGTTTTTCTCTAATTGCTGCATATAGTGTGCTTATGATGCCTTTTGTGAGTGGGGCTTTTTGGCAGATCACGCTTAGCCAGTTTGGTCTGGGGGCTCCCCATTTCCTAATAAGTGTTGTTATGTAGTGTTTTATCTTACAAAAGTTGAAATGTTCTCTTAATGGGATGTTATGGTTATGTCGGAGCTGGTCAAAGGTAAGGACCTTATCATTTTGTATACATTTGTCTAGGGTGTCTAGTTTGTTCAAGGACCACAAGTTAATTGAGTCCTTGTCTAATGTATCCCATATTGTTGGGATTGTTAAAGTGGGTGTTAAGTTTGATAGGCCTCTTGTTATGTGGTGTGCCTTGTTGGTTTTGTGCCAGGTGTGTAATATATGTCTGATGATTGGGTTGCTGTGTTTCTCGCATGCATGTGGTATGGTGGGCGACCATGTCACATTGTCCCATTTATGTGGGTGCATTTGTATGTTCTCCACAAATACCCAGATTGGCTGGTGCTCCACGCAGTGGGATTGGGGGAGGAATGCTAGTTGGGCTGATGTATAGTAAGCTTTTAGGTCCGGGCACGCTATGCCCCCGGTGTTATAATTGCTATATAGCATCTTCTTTGAAATTCAAGGTTTTTTGTTGCCCCATATGAATCTTGTTAGATGCCTTTGACATTTGTCTAAGTCTTTTTGTTTTATGGGAATAGGGAGGGTCCTAAACAAGTACAACAGCCTTGGTAATATGTTTAATTTGATGGAATTTATGCGTCCCGTCCAGGAGATCGGGAATTTACTCCAATTTTTTGTGTCTGCACATAGGGTTTTGAATATAGGTGGATAGTTGGCCTCATACAGCCCAGACAGGTCGGGGGTCAGTTTTATTCCCAGATAGTTGATTTGGTCTGAGGACCATGTAAAGTTATATTTTGTTTTTAGTCTGGTTAAGGTTTGTTCCGGAATGTTGGAGCCCATAGCCTCAGTTTTATTATAATTAACTTTTAATCCCGAAATCATTCCGAATTAGTCCAGGGTCTCCAGCAGGGGGGGTATAGAGGATTCCGGCTCGGTCACAGTGCATAGAATGTCATCTGCATACATGCAGCATTTGAATTGGTGGGACCCAGCCCAAACCCCCTTGATACCCCCATCCGCCCTGATTTTCTGTGCGAGAGGTTCTATCGCCAAAGCGAATAGTAATGGTGACAAGGGGCACCCCTGTCTCGTCCCTCTTTCTATGTCGATGTAATTTATGTTTTCACCTTCTATTTTCAGGAATGCTTTGGGTTTATTGTATAGGGTGTTAAAGACGTTGAGAAAATTTCCCCTGATCCCCATTTTGTGTAGCACTCCTTTCAGATAGCCCCACTCTAGGGAATCAAAGGCTTTCTCTAGGTCAAAAGCGATGGTGCAGAGTGATTTGTTGTTTGCCTTGGCTATATGCATAACATTCATTATCCTTCTGATGTTGTCCCCCGCCTGTCTGTACGGCACGAAACCAACTTGATCTTTGTGTACCAATTTTGGGAGGAATTTTGAGATTCTGCAGACCATAATTTTTGCTAGTATCTTAAGGTCGCCGTTTAATAGGGAGATGGGTCGATAGTTCTTGGCTTCTATGGGATCGCGGCCTGGCTTGGGGAAGAAAATGAGGCTTGCTTGTGTGAATTTGTGAGCTATCTGTTCCCCTTTGAGTATGGCGTTGAATAATTTGGCTAGGTATGGTGACAGGTGATCAGTGAATGTCTTGTAATAAATATTTGGGTACCCATCTGGTCCTGGCGCCTTTCCTAGTTTCATTCCTTCAATTGTTTCCCTGACTTCATTTAGTGTAATTTCTGTATTAAGGGCTTCTAGATCTGTGGTTGATATTTCTGGTAAATCTAGGCCACTTAGATAGTTTTGGATCTGATGTGTTGTAGAGGTTTTCTCTGATGTGTAGATTTTCTGGTAAAAGTTTTTAAAGGTTTCTTGTATTTTGGATTGGCTTTGGGTTATATGGCCATCTGCTGTTTTTATTTGGAATATTTGATTGTTGTGTTGTTTTGTTTTCAGTTTCCTGGCGAGCATTGGGGAGCATTTGTTTGCCTGCTTCAGGAATGTGTGTTAGGATCTGCGCATTATTCTTTCTGTTTTAATTGTTAGAATGTTATCTAATTCTTGTCTTGTTTTTACTATTTCCGCTGTCCTTGTAGGGGTCAGCTTCATTTGGTTTAAGGTCTCTAGATTGTGTAATTTTTTAGTTAAGTCTGCCTCTTTTTGATTAAGGGTCTTTTTGTAAGTGGTGGCTATCCTTATAATGGATCCTCGCATATAGGCCTTATGGGCTAGCCAGAGCCAGCCTATTCCTGTCTCTGGTTTTTCATTTTGTTCAAAGTATAATGTCAGTTCTGATTGTATTTGCATTTTTGTTTCTGGTATGGCAATAAGGGACTCATTTAGTCTCCAGTTAAATTTGGATTTTAAGGTTCAAAGTGATGGCCACCGCTGAGTGATCGGACCATGGACAGGGGATTATTTGTGCGTTGCTAGAGTGGTCAAACAACCCTCAGTCCCGAAATATCATATCTATTCGGGAGTACGTTTGATGTGTGGGGGAGAAGTAGGTGTATTCCCTTTCCAGGGGGTGATGTCCCCTCCATGCATCTATTATGTTATTATTTTGCATTAGCATTTGAATCTTTTGTAGTTGCTTACTAAATCTTAAGTCTGATTTATTTACCGACCTGTCCAGTGTGGCTTGTAGAGTGAGATTGAGGTCTCCCCCCAAAATAATCTTCCCTGTTTCTAGAGGGATTAAGGTATTCAGTAGTTTGATTAGGGATTTGTGTGGCGCAGTGGTGGGTGCGTAGAGGCTTATAAGGGTGATTTTTTTCCCTAGTATCGATCCAATTAAGATAATGAAGTCCCCTTCCTTATCCACGATTTTACGTTCTAATTGAAATGGGAACAATTTATGTATTATTATTGTGGCCCCTGCTCTCTTGGTTTTCTGTGTGGCTGAGTAAAGGTAGGGTATTCCCTGTGAAGGTATTTTGGTAGTTTGTCTTGGGCAAAATGTGTCTCCTGTATGAAGAGCACCGCCGGTTTATACTTTTTGTAAAAGAGGAATGCCTTCCTTTTTTTGAAAGGGGTATTAAAACCCTTTACGTTATGGGAAATGAGATTAAATGTGACCTCTGCCATGTGTGTGTCGTGGTTTTTGTCTGTGTAGGTTGTTCTCACCTGTCTGTTGTTCCTGGTCCCGGGGCCCTCCCTCTGCGGAGTCCAGTTGACCTTGAGGCTCGTGACCTTGTGTAATTGTGTGGAGCCGTGTGCAGGCAGAGCCCCAAGATGGCTGCCAGTCAGGCACTGCTCCGGTCAACGCTTTTTTATTTTTAATGAAATTCTTTTCTTGTTTTCTGTAACTTTATTTTTATTTCAGTAATGTTTTTTTTTCTAAAGTGTTTTGTTATTTTACTCTATAATTTTGTACTGTAGGGTCTATGAGAATCTTTGTGGAAGGATGGGGTGCCATGGAGTTCCAAAGGGACCTTCAAGGTAGGGTTTAACGTAAGTAGCCATAGGGTAGGGTTTAATGTAAGTAGCCCTTCAGTAAACAAATAGGTTAATCTATAGAAAAATGAATGTAGGGGTTATGCCCCCTTATAAGATCACTACTGAAACTAAATAAAATAAATGTTTGGGTCCTCTAACAAAAATATATATATATAAAGTAAGTATCTAAAAGTAATCAATAGTAACTTTGTATACACTTTTTATTAATCCAAGCCATAATGTATCCATGTCACTTTCTTGTGATTTTATCCATTTGATGTTTTTTTTGTATTTTTCTTCCATCCTAAATATCAAGTGACAGATTGTTTAAACTTTGCCTTCTGTATTCAGATGACTTTTCACACAATAGAAGTCTTTGACTGGACTTTATAAAGGAAATTACTGTTGCTGAAACATTTTGGTTGTATCACTGCCAGTAATTAGCTACAACAGAACACTTTGTTAGTGTTTGTAAATTCCATGGAAAAGGAATAAACAGAACTGATCTTTGAGTCCAATATGATTTATGTGTATTCAGTTTATTAAGGAAAAAATATGCAAAGGTACAAATGATGCACAATCATAAGCAAACAGGTTAGTTTAGGGCAATGGTGTGGCCAGATACTGGACTTCTGGCATCAGAAATAGAGACATAATGGTTAAAAGTGAGGTAGTTGTAGGGTGATTAGGATCTACAGTGGGATTTTCCTCATACCCCATCATATTCCTCACTTCTCTCTCAGCAGCTACTACTCTGACCCTGTGTAATGATATAGGAATCACAAAGTTGTGGAGACCAGTAGCCAAGGTCAGCAATAATCCGGTTCAGCAACTTGTAGGTTAAACAGGAACAAGCTTTTATTGAAGGGATCAGGAACCAACAATAATCTGGCAAGGTACATTTCACAGGAAGTGCCTTATATAGGCCAAGGACCAGACACCTGACCAGACACAGCTGAAGAGTCTTAGGTAATGATAAAATTGCTAACAGAGTCAAGCTTATAAGGTCTCAATGGAATTCACAAAAGGCAGGCTGGCGCAGTGGTAGGGAAGAGGTATAGCAGCCTGGGGACCAGGGTTCAAAACCCAGCAGAGTCAATTCCTCACACCCTGCTCTGTCTGCAACTGGCAAACAATCCAAATTTCTCCTGAACAATAAAGTGTGTTTGGATACTTGTGCAGTGATTATTGTGCAGGTGAGTAGTAAGACCCTAAAATAAACAAGGGAAGAGTGAACTTGTGAGCTTGCGAACACTTCTAGTGTCAAGTGCAGTTCTAGTATAACTGTAGGAGTTTAAATAAAGGAGGGAGTGCCAATAAACGGGGAGTGAATTGAAGTGCTTTTTACAATTTTTCCCCCCACTGTAATTAGTAATTATGTGTCAGTCCAGTGACAACCTCACTCAGTGTACATCTTGTCACATGTATGAACTACTGGAACAGATGATTCAGGGTCCATACCTCTGTGACAGGTGTGAGCATGTTGCCTTTCTTGTAGCTCATATTGGAGAACTGGAGAGGAGAATTGCAGCACTTAGTAATATTGTAATACTGGAAAGGGAGTTGGTGCTCACGGAGCACAGTTTAGCTTGGCCTAGCATGGAGGGTGGAAACAGGGCTATTGAGGGTGAACAGAGAGGTAGCTGGGTTACAGTTACAAGAAGAAGCAGGGGGATCAGGAGGAGGAGACAGGCCAGTTCTGAGTTGACAAACACCAACATGTTTGACAGATTGAGTGAAACAGTTGGGGATGTCCTTTCAGGAATGGCAGTGCCAGATAGAGCTGTTCCCTCTAACAGCCGGGAGAACAGTTTTACTGAAGGAGTGGGAAGGCAGCAGAGGCAAAGCAAGAGAGAGGTTTTGGTGGTAGGGGACTCTATTATTAGCAAGGTAGACAGGGTGATTTGTCACCCAGATCCCAGCAATCATACAGTTTGCTGTCTCCCAGGTGCTCGTGTTTCGCATTTTGTGGATCTGGTAGATAAATTATTGGGAGGGGCTGGAAATGAACCGGCGGTCTTGGTACTTATTGGTACCAATGACAAAGTTAGTGTAAGACAGAGTGTACTAAAGAATGCTTTTATAGAACTAGGTAATAAGCTGAAGGCAAGGACCTCCAAGTTAGTATTTTCTGAGATACTACCTGTGCCACGTGCTAGCCCAGGGAGACAGAAGGAGCTTAGGGCGGTTAATGCGTGGCTAAAAATGTGCATTAAGGTGGGGTTTGGGTTTTTAGGGCACTGTGCTGACTTCACATTTGGGTACAATCTCTATAGCAGGATGGATTGCACCTCAATGATGAGGGAGCTTTTGTGCTAGGGGATAGGATGGTAGAACGTCTGGGGGAGTTTTTAAACTAGTAGGTGGGTGGGAGGGACTAGACAGAAGTAATGGATAGAAAGTGTAAAGGGGGTAAGAAACAAATTAACTATTCAATGGGACGGACATAAGGGAAGGAGAAGTATAGTCAATAGGGAGGTATTGCTAAGTAACTCAAGTACAGTGGCAGGCACTTCAGAACTACAGACCCATAACATAAGGTGTATGCTTGCTAATGCCAGAAGCTTGCCAGGAAAAATGGGAGAGTTAGAATTATTAGCAATTAATGAAAAATGGGATTTAATAGGCATGACTGAAAATGGTGGGATGAATCTCATGACTGGACTGTTAATCTGGATGGTTATAACCTATTTAGGAAAGATAGGGGCAATGGTAGAAGGGGAGGAGGGATTTGGCTGTGTGTTAAGCCTGAATTTAAGCCTATAGTCAGAGAAGATATTTATGATGGAACAAAGCAGTAATTTGGAATGTTTGTGGGTAGAATTACATTCCAAAAGAATATTAGTAGGAGTATGGTATAAACCCCCAAATATAATTGAAGGTGAGAAAATGCAATTATCATTACAGATTGGAAATGCAGCTAAGCATGGTCAAGTTTTAATAATGGGAGAGTTTAATTACCCTGAAATAAACTGGATAAATGAGACCAGCAGTTCAGCTAAGGGGAGCAGGTTCTTGAGTACACTCAGAGATGATTATCTGGCCAAAGTTATACAAGAACCTTCTAGAAATGAGGCTATCTTGGATTTGGTTATAACAAATAATATTGATATAGTATCAAATGTTGAAATAGGGCAACCTTAGGGAAACAGTGATCACAACACAGTCTCATTTGAGATTGAATAAAAAAACATAACTGTAAGGGGCCAACAAAAACTCTCACTTTTAAAAGGTCTAAGGGCAGCAATACAACTTATAGACTTGGACAAAGAAATGAACATAAATGGACATGAACAACGTTCAAATCCTTATTAAATATACATATTTATCACCATATACCATGTGGAAATAAAAGTAAAAGGAGTAAACCACAACCCGTGGCTTAATCATGACTTCAACATGAAGAGCAGTAAAAAACAGGAATTTAAATTATACAAACAAGAGGGGACAGAGACTGCTTAAAATGAGTACAAGGAAATCTACAAGGCTTGCAAAAGGTTATTGGACTGGCTAAAATCGAAAATAAAAAGTTAGTTGCAAAGGAGATTAAGACTAACCCTAAATTCTTTTTTAAATATATTAATGGGAAGAAGGCGAGGAAGGAAGCTATAGGAACATTACAATGTGAAACAGGCCATCTGACAATTAGTGACCAGGAAAAGGCAGATGAGCTAAATAGGTTATTTTCTTCTGTATATTGTGATCAGGATGGCCGTGTATAGCGTTGGTTTCTTGAATAAAGGGCTGATACCGGCTTGAAAGTGCAGCAAATTGGTTTATTTGCATAAAGAAAATAACAGCTGTAGCAGTAGCTCTGCTTAAAATAACGGAAAACAAACAACTACTTCTCCGCGAGCTGGGAGAATGCCACCTTGTGGCCAGGTTGTAAACAGTCCTTTAAACTTGGGAGGCTGCCACCTTGTGGCCAGGATACCAATAGTCCTTAGACTGGGGAGAGTGCCACCTTGTGGCCAGGATATGAATAGTCTTTGAGACTGGTGAGAGTGCCACCTTGTGGCCAGGATACGAATAGTCTTTGAGACTGGTGAGAGTGCCACCTTGTGGCCAGGATACGAATAGTCTTTGAGACTGGTGAGAGTGCCACCTTGTGGCCAGGACACCGGCCCGCCCTACTCTCCGAGTGTCCTCCCCCCAGGGCCCTTTATCAGAGTACTCGGGTACTCAAACCGTAGGAAAAAGTCACTTTAGAAAGGCTCAGTCTTTTTCCCTGGGGGGTTCTCTTTCCGGTAATGGTCCAGTGACCGGACGCTTTGAGTCTATGGTACAGTCCTCTTTAATAAAGCAGTACAGGTCACAGCAGTCCACTAAATCCCACCGGTATGTGCAACAAAAGATCTTGCCTCTAACTCCAGCAGCACTGGCATGGCTCACCCAGCAGGAAGCTTAGGACTGAGGTCCCCTTTGGTACGAACTTACTGTGTTTGCAGTCTCTCTCATGCTCTGGTACACAGCAGGTCTTTTACCTCGCAGCTCCAGGTAAACGCAGGATCCCACTCACAAAGCCGCTTCTCCAGAAGTTCACCTGGGTTATCTGTGCAGTATATCAGGCAGCTGACGATTCGCTTGGCTAGCTGCCCTTTGCAGGCTCCACACAGCTTGTCTCCTAGCTAGGCCTCAGCTTCTGGCTTTAGCTTCTACACCACTCAGGCCAGAGTCTAATTAGCAGTCTTCTCAAGCAGCACACCCCCTCTGTTGTCTCAGGACTCGCAGCCACAGTAAATCAGGTGAACACTGTCACTCCACACAGGATCCTTTGTCAGCCTCACTTTCTGACTTGCTCTGGTAGCACACAGCCTGCCCAGAGCCTAGCCAGCCACACCCCCCTTCCATGTCTGCTTTCCAGACTTTTAAAGGGAAGTTGCACCAATTAGGAGTTCTACAGAAGTTTTAACTCTGTCCCTTCTGTCAAGAACTCCATACTCCACTTGCTTGTATAACTTCTAAGGGGCAAACGATCACAATATACAAGGGAGGTACCAGTGGTTGGGTCACTGCAACATAATGGGTCTACACCACTTTCACCTACTAATTGGTTAACACAGGAAGAAATCCAAAAGAGGTTGGAAAAACTAAATGTAAATAAAGCCCCAGGTCCCGATGGAATACATCCAAGGGTACCAAGGGAACTCGGCTCTGTAATAGCAAAAGCATTATATCAAATTTTTAAAGATTCACTCAACACAGGGTCTCTACCAGATGGCTGGAGAAGGGCAGAGATTACACCTATATTTAAGAAGGAAGCAAGTACAAATCCAGGAAATTATAGACCTTTAAGCCTCACTTCTGTACTGGGAAAGCTTTTAGAAGGGTTAATACTGGATATTATACAAGAGCATGTCTGTTTAAACAAGATTATAAGTAGGAGACAACATGGATTTATGAAGGATAGGTTATGTCAAACAAACCTAATTCATTTGTTTGAAGTGGTTAGTAGAAACTTGGATCACGGCAATTCAGTGGATGTAGTCTTTTTGGATTGTGCAAAGGCTTTTGATACAGTGCCACATGGGAGACTATTGTGCAAACAAAGGGATACAGTAATTGCAGTAAATATCGGCTCATGGATTGAGAGCTGGCTAAAAGACAGGAAGCAAAGGGTTGTTGTAAATGGAACATACTTGGATTGGACTAATGTGGTAAGTGGGGTTCCGCAGGGTTCAGTTTTAGGTCCTCTTCTTTTTAACATATTTATTAATGACTTAAAAGTTGGACTTGAAAGTATTATCTCCATTTTTGCTGATGACATGATGGAAAATGTGATTTTTGATGGAGAGTGTGTATAGATTGATCCTTAAACGTAGTTTCAGGCTGGTTTCCCCAATGTAACAGACCCATCCACATACAGTACATTATATTATGTATACTACGTTGGATGATGTACATGAATATGCGCCTCTGATGTTGTAGCTCTTGTTCTGCATGGCTGTGTCCTCTTTGCAGCAATTTTTATTTCAAGGTTTGGCACCATTTTCTCTGTGGCGAATCTTCTATTCATCAATGTTTGTCTCCTATTTGGTAGTTGTCTAAATGCAAGAATAGGAGGTTTGGGGAATATATGTTTTAGTTCTGCATCCTCTGTTAGTTGTGGTTGTAGATCACTAAATATTTGGCGTTTTCCTTCTAGAACCGGATGGTATTTGGTTATCAAAGGCATACATGAGGTATTTACTTTAGTTTTGTATTGCAATAGGTGTTCTCTGGGTGTTTTAATGCAGAGGATACTTTCTGGTGTGATGACATGAGGTTTGTAACCCTTTTGCCAGAAGGATTCAGACACAATTTTTACATTTTTTTGCGGTTCCCAGCATTTGAACATATGCAGTGTTATCTGATGGCTTGACTATGATTTATCGTTTGTTTAGTATGGGAGGGATGGGAACTAGAGCTGTGGAGGTAACTACATCTGTTTGTGAAGTTTGCCATTTGTGATGAATATGATGGTGTCCAGAAAGTTCCCCTGTTCATCAGAGTAATCCATTTTAAGTTTAATAGATGGGTGTAAGGTATTAAAAGAATAGTAGAAGTCTCTGAGTTTTTTTTTTTTATCCCTCTGTTCATATCATGAAAAGGTCACTGATTTAACCTTCGTATCTGTAAGGTTTATGGACATATGTGGACAAGAATCTGTTTTGGGTCAACCATAAATAGATTAACATGTTGTTATGCGATTATTTGCAGGTAAACCTGTTAGATGAAAATTAAATAGTTGTTAGCCAGGATCTATTCTAGCAGTTTGGCAATCGTATCAGAGTTGTATTTATGGTTTTGGGCGTATGTTGAGAGGAACTTGAGGCATGCCTCAGTACCATATTTGTGTGGGATATTGCTATAAAGAGATTCAACATCCATGGTTATAAATTGTATGTTACCAGGAAGGTCCTTAATCTGACTGAGTTTGTTAAGAGAGTGAGTGGTATCCTGTATATAGCTGCTGGTGTTTGAAGCTAGTGGCTTAAATATATTTTCAATAAGACCAGATAACTGTTCTGTAACAATTGGTCTCCCATGGTTGCCTCGCTTTAGGATCTTTGGCAGCATGGAGAAAGTCCCAGTTGTAGGATCAGTTGGTATGAGCAGCTATAATTTGTGCTGTACATTCTTGGGGAAGGTTTGGGTGAGTTGGATAGTATATTTCTTTGCAGGGTCCTGGTCCAATTTTTTGTGGTAGGTACTGTCTCTTAATTGTTTCCTTCTTGTTTCCTTCTTGTATGTAAGTTCCTTCTTGTTTCCTTCTTGTATGTAGTAGGTACTGTCTGTCAGTTGTTTCCATCTTGTTTCCTTCTTGTATGTAAGTTAGGGGATTCAAAGTCTCAGGGGCTGATCAGTAATTCATGTCAATGATCTCTCATGAACAAAGGATATGAATCTTCAATGCTTGTTTTTAGTAGGAAAATTAATTTTATAATAACATTTAACTGATAGTTTTTGTTATGACCTGTAGTTTTAAATTATAGTGTATTTGGAATCTCCACTGTGTCACTTTGATGACTTTAAATGTGTAATGTATTTTGCCCCAATGTGCCAGGTGAGTCATTTTATGCTGTGTTACTTCATTTATGTTTCTATTATATTTTGGTGCATTTTGGTATTTTATAGGAAACTTTTATCAACAGCTAAAACTACTGAAAAAAGAAAGAGCAACAGAGGTGTATTTTAGATCATGTTGGTTGGTGCCAGTTTACACTGCCAAATGGTTATACAAAGCATTGCCAGCTGGCATCAATGTTGCTAAAACAAACTTCATTATCCATTTAATTAACAAACTATATACGATTCTAATATGTAGAGGTCTGTAGCAATAAAATGCAAGTGCTAAACTGTTTACACATATATCTGAACCTATATAAGTGAACCATAAGAGCAACTGGCATTTAGGTGTACCCTCCACTTTGAAGCAAAATTAAACCTTATATAAAAGAAAAGAATACCCACGGAAATATTGATAAATACCTGTTAGGTGTACGTGAGGTATTTACCGTATAAGTATAAGCCGACCCGAGTATAAGCCGAGGCACCTATTTTACCACAAAATACTGGGTAAAATGAGTGACTCGAGTATATGCCGAGGGTGGAAATGTGCTGCCCCCAGTGTCCCTCTTGTGCCCTCTATGTCCCCTTCTTGTGTCCCCCTCTCTCTCCCGTGTCTCTTCTCCCTTCCCCCTGTCTCTTCCCCCCTCTCCCTTCCCTGTGTCTCTTCCCCCCTCTCCCTTCCCTGTGACTCTTCCCCCCTCCTCATTCTCAACCTCCCTCCTGATCATCCCTCCTCATCCTCAACCCCCTCATCCTCAACCTCCTCCTCCTCAACCCCCTCATCAACCCCCATCCTCATCCTCAATCCCCCCATCCTCAACCCCCTCCTCAACCTCAACCCCCCTCCTCAGTCTCAACCCCCTCCTCAACCTCAACCCCCCTCCTCAGTCTCAACCCCCTCCTCAACCTCAACCCCCCTACTCATCCTCAACCCCCTACTCAACCTCCCTCCTCATCCTCAGCACCCCTCCTCATCCTCAACCCCTCCTCATCCTCAACCCCCTCCTCAACCTCCCTCCTCATCCTCTACCCCATCCTCAAACCCCTCCTCAACCTCAACCCCCCATCCTCAACCCCCCTCCTTATCCTCAACCCCCTCCTCATCCTCAACTCCCTCCTCAACCTCAACCACCACATCCTAAACCCCATCCTCAACCTCCCTCCTCAACCTCTACCCCCATCCTCAACCCCCTCCTCATCCTCCCTCCTCATCCTCAACCTCCCTCCTCAACATCCCTCCTCATCCTCAACCCCCCTCCTCAAACCCCCTCCTCATCCTCAACCCTCATCCTCAACCTCCCTCATCAACATCCCTCCTCAACTTCTACCCCCCATCCTCAACCCCCTCCTCAACCTCAACCCCCATCCTCAACCCCCCTCCTCATCCTCCCTCCTCATCCTCAACCTCCCTCCTCAACACCCCTCCTCATCCTCAACCTCTCTCTTCATCCTCAACCCCCTCCTCATCCTCAACACCCTCCTCAACCTCCCTCCTCAACCTCAACCCCCCATCCTCAACCCCCTCCTCAGCCCCCTCCTCATCCTCAGCCCCCCTCCTCATCCTCAACCCCCTCCTCATCCTCAACCCCCTTCTCAACCTCCCTCCTCAACCTCAACCCCCTCCTCATCCTCAACCCCCTCCTCATCCTCAACCCCCTCCTCAACCTTAACCCCTCATCCTCAACCCCCTCCTTAACCTCAACGCCCCATCCTCATCCTCCCTCCTCATCCTCCCTCCTCATCCTCAACCTCCCTCCTCAACCTCCCTCCTCATCCTCCCTCCTCATCCTCAACCTCCCTCATCAACCTCCCTCCTCAACCTCTACCCCCCATCCTCAACCCCCTCCTCAACCTCAACCCCCCCATCCTCAACCCCCCTCCTCATCCTCCCTCCTCATCCTCAACCTCCCTCTTCAACCTCCCTCTTCAACCTCCCTCCTCAACCTCCATCCTCAACCTCCCTCATCAACCCCCCTCCTCATCCTCAACCTCCCTCTTCATCATCAACCCCCATCCTCATCCTCAATCCCCCCATCCTCAACCCCCTCCTCAACCTCCCTCCTCATCCGCTACCCCCCCATCCTCAAACCCCTCCTCAACCTCAACCCCCCATCCTGAACCGCCCTCCTCATCCTCAACCCCCTCCTCATCCTCAACCCCGTCCTCAACCTCAACCACCCCATCCTCAACCCCATCCTCAACCTCCCTCCTCAACCTCTACCCCCCATCCTCAACCCCCTCCTCATCCTCCCTCCTCATCCTCAACCTCCCTGCTCAACGTCCCTCCTCATCCTCAACCCCCCTCCTCAAACCCCCTCCTCATCCTCAACCCCCCTCCTCATCCTCAACCTCCCTCATCAACATCCCTCCTCAACTTCTACCCCCCATCCTCAACCCCCTCCTCAACCTCAACCCCCATCCTCAACCCCCCTCCTCATCCTCCCTCCTCATCCTCAACCTCCCTCCTCAACCCCCCTCCTCATCCTCAACCTCCCTCTTCATCCTCAACCCCCTCCTCATCCTCAACACCCTCCTCAACCTCCCTCCTCAACCTCAACCCCCCATCCTCAACCCCCTCCTCATCCTCAGCCCCCCTCCTCATCCTCAACCCCCTCCTCATCCTCAACCCCCTTCTCAACCTCCCTCCTCAACCTCAACCCCCTCCTCATCCTCAACCCCCTCCTCATCCTCAACCCCCTCCTCAACCTTAACCCCTCATCCTCAACCCCCTCCTTAACCTCAACGCCCCATCCTCATCCTCCCTCCTCATCCTCCCTCCTCATCCTCCCTCCTCAACCTCCCTCCTCATCCTCCCTCCTCATCCTCAACCTAGCTCATCAACCTCCCTCCTCAACCTCTACCCCCCATCCTCAACCCCCTTCTCAACCTCAACCCCCCATCCTCAACCCCCCTCCTCATCCTCCCTCCTCATCCTCAACCTCCCTCTTCAACCTCCCTCTTCAACCTCCCTCCTCAACCTCCATCCTCAACCTCCCTCGTCAACCCCCCTCCTCATCCTCAACCTCCCTCTTCATCCTCAACCCCCTCCTCATCCTCAACCCCCTCCTCAACCTCAACCCCCTATCCTCAACCCCCTCCTCAGCCCCCTCCTCATCCTCAGCCCCCTCCCCATCCTCAACCCCCTCCTCATCCTCAACCCCCTTCTCAACCTCCCTCCTCAACCTCAACCCCCCATCCTCAACCCCCTCCTCATCCTCAACCCCCTTCTCAACCTCCCTCCTCAACCTCAACCCCCCCATCCTCAACCCCCTCCTCAACCTCCCTCTTCATCCTCAACCCCCTCCTCATCCTCAACCCCCTCCTCAACCTCCCTCCTCAACCTCAACCCCCATCCTCAACCCCCTCCTCAGCCCCCTCCTCATCCTCAGCCCCCTCCCCATCCTCAACCCCCTCCTCATCCTCAACACCATTCTCAACCTCCATCCTCAACCTGAACCCCCCATCCTCAACCCCCTCCTCATCCTCAACCCCCTTCTCAACCTCCCTCCTCAACCTCAACCCCCCATCCTCAACCCCCTCCTCAAACTCCCTCTTCATCCTCAACCCCCTCCTCATCCTCAACCCCCTCCTCAACCTCCCTCCTCAACCTCAACCCCCCATCCTCATCCCCCTCTTCATCCTCAGCCCTCCTCCTCATCCTCAACCCCCTTCTCAACCTCCCTCCTCAACCTCAACCCCCCATCCTCAACCCCCTCCTCATCCTCAACCCCCTTCTCAACCTCCCTCCTCAACCTCAACCCCCCCATCCTCAACCCCCTCCTCAACCTCCCTCCTCATCCTCAACCCCCCCTCATTCTAAACCCCCCTCATACTACCCCTCTAAATAACCCCCCCTCCCTTCACTTACCTGCTCCGGCCTCCACTCCTTCTAGACCCAGCGCATGTGACGTCACATGCGCGCCACGTCATTAGCATATACCAGGTGCCGCCACCCGGTATATGCTAATGACGTGGCACGCATGTGACGTCACGGCATTAGCATATACTGGGTGCCGGCACCCGGTATATGCTAATGACGTGGCTCGCATGTGACGTCACGGCATTAGCATATACCGGGTGCCGGCACAATCTTGGGGAAGATTTGGGTGAGTTGGATAGTAAATTTCTTTGCAGGGTCTTGGTCCAATTTCTTGTAGTAGGTACTGTCTATCAGTTGTTTCCATCTTGTTTCCTTCTTGTATGTTAGTTCCGTCTTGCTTCCTTCTTGTATGTAAGTTAGGGGATTCAAAGCCTCAGGGGCTGATCAGTAATTCATGTCAATGATCTCTCATAAACAAAGGATATGAATCTTCAATGCTTGTTTACAGCAGGAAAATTAATTTTATAATAACATTCAACTGATTTTAGATCATGTTGGTTGGTGCCAGTTTACACTGCCAAATGGTTATACAAAGCATTGCCAGCTGGCATCAATGTTGCTAATACAAACATCATTATCCATTAAATTAACAAACTATATACGATTCTAATATGTAGAGGTCTGTAGCAATAAAATGCAAGTGCTAAACTGTTTACACATATATCTGAACCTATATAAGTGAACCATAAGAGCAACTGGCGTTTAGGTGAACTCTCCACTTTGAAGCAAAACTAAACCTTATATAAAAGAAAAGGAAACCCACGGAAATATTGATAAATACCTGTTAGGTGTACGTGAGGTATTTACTGTATATACTCGAGTATAAGCCGACCCGAGTATAAGCCGAGGCACATATTTTACCACAAAATACTGGGTAAAATGAGTGACTCGAGTATAAGCCGAGGGTGGGACATGTGCTTCCCCCTGTGTCCCTCTTGTGCCCTCTATGTCCCCCTTTTTGTGTCCCCCTCTCTCTCCTGTGTCTCTTCTCCCCTCTCCCTTCCCTGTGTCTCTTCACCGCTCTCCCTTCCCTGTGTCTTTTCCCCCCTCTCCCTTCCCTGTGTCTCTTCCCCCTCCTCATTCTCAACCTCCCTCCTCAACCCCACTCCTCATCCTCAACCTCCCTCCTCATCATCCCTCCTCATCCTCAACCCCCTCATCCTCAACCCCCTCTATGTCCCCTTTTTGTGTCCCCCTCTCTCTCCTGTGTCTCTTCTCCCCTCTCCCTTCCCTGTGTCTCTTCACCGCTCTCCCTTCCCTGTGTCTTTTCCCCCCTCTCCCTTCCCTGTGTCTCTTCCCCCTCCTCATTCTCAACCTCCCTCCTCAACCCCACTCCTCATCCTCAACCTCCCTCCTCATCATCCCTCCTCATCCTCAACCCCCTCATCCTCAACCCCCTCATCCTCAACCCCCTCCTCCTCAACCCCCTCCTCAACCCCCATCCTCATCTTCAATCCCCCCATCCTCAACCCCCTCCTCAACCTCAACCCCCCTCCCCAGTCTCAACCCCCTCCTCAACCTCAACCCCCTCCTCAACCTCAACCCCCCTCCCCAGTCTCAACCCCCTCCTCAACCTCAACCCCCCTACTCATCCTCAACCCCCTCCTCAACCTCCCTCCTCATCCTCAACCTCCCTCCTCATCCTCAACCCCCTCCTCAACCTCAACCCCCCTACTCATCCTCAACCCCCTCCTCAACCTCCCTCCTCAACCTCAACCCCCATCCTCAACCCCCTCCTCAACCTCCTTACTCATCCTCTACCCCCCCATCCTCAACCCCCTCCTCAACCTCATCCTCAAACCCCTCCTCATCCTCAACCCCCTCCTCATCCTCAACCCCCTCCTCAACCTCAACCCCCATCCTCAACCCCATCCTCAACCTCCCTCCTCAACCTCTACCCCCAACCCTCAACCCCCTCCTCATCCTCCCTCCTCATCCTCAACCTCCTTCCTCAACCTCCCTCCTCAACCTCCCTCCTCATCCTTAACCTCACTCCTCAAACCCTCTCCTCATCCTCAACCCCCCTCCACATCCTCAACCTCCCTCCTCATCCTCAGCCCCCTCCTCATCCTCAACCCCCTCCTCAACCTCCCTCCTCAACCTCAACCCCCCCATCCTCAACCCCCATCCTTAACCTCACCCCCCATCCTCAACCCCCTCCTCAACCTCCCTCCTCATCCTCAACCCCCCCTCATTCTAAACCCCCCTCATACTACCCCTCTAAATAACCCCCCTCCCTTCACTTACCTGCTCCGGCCTCCACTCCTTCTGGAGTGACGTCACGGCATTAGCATATACTGAGTGCCGGCACCCGGTATATGCTAATGACGTGGCTCGCATGTGACGTCACGGCATTAGCATATACCGGGTGCCGGCACAATCTTGGGGAAGATTTGGGTGAGTTGGATAGTAAATTTCTTTGCAGGGTCTTGGTCCAATTTCTTGTAGTAGGTACTGTCTATCAGTTGATTCCATCTTGTTTTCTTCTTGTATGTTAGTTCCGTCTTGCTTCCTTCTTGTATGTAAGTTAGGGGATTCAAAGCCTCAGGGGCTGATCAGTAATTCATGTCAATGATCTCTCATAAACAAAGGGTATGAATCTTCAATGCTTGTTTACAGTAGGAAAATTAATTTTATAATAACATTCAACTGATTTTAGATCATGTTGGTTGGTGCCAGTTTACACTGCCAAATGGTTATACAAAGCATTGCCAGCTGGCATCAATGTTGCTAATACAAACATCATTATCCATTAAATTAACAAACTATATACGATTCTAATATGTAGAGGTCTGTAGCAATAAAATGCAAGTGCTAAACTGTTTACACATATATCTGAACCTATATAAGTGAACCATAAGAGCAACTGGCGTTTAGGTGAACTCTCCACTTTGAAGCAAAATTAAACCTTATATAAAAGAAAAGGAAACCCACGGAAATATTGATAAATACCTGTTAGGTGTACGTGAGGTATTTACTGTATATACTCGAGTATAAGCCGACCCGGGTATAAGCCGAGGCACCTATTTTACCACAAAATACTGGGTAAAATGAGTGACTCGAGTATAAGCCGAGGGTGGGACATGTGCTTCCCCCTGTGTCCCTCTTGTGCCCTCTATGTCCCCTTTTTGTGTCCCCCTCTCTCTCCTGTGTCTCTTCTCCCCTCTCCCTTCCCTGTGTCTCTTCACCGCTCTCCCTTCCCTGTCTCTTTTCCCCCCCTCTCCCTTCCCTGTGTCTCTTCCCCCCTCCTCATTCTCAACCTCCCTCCTCAACCCCACTCCTCATCCTCAACCTCCCTCCTCATCATCCCTCCTCATCCTCAACCCCCTCCTCAACCCCCTCATCCTCAACCCCCTCCTCAACCCCCATCCTCATCTTCAATCCCCCCATCCTCAACCCCCTCCTCAACCTCAACCCCCCTCCCCAGTCTCAACCCCCTCCTCAACCTCAACCCCCCTACTCATCCTCAACCCCCTCCTCAACCTCCCTCCTCATCCTCAACCTCCCTCCTCATCCTCAACCCCCTCCTCAACCTCAACCCCCCTACTCATCCTCAACCCCCTCCTCATCCTCTACCCCCCCCATCCTCAACCCCCTCCTCAACCTCATCCTCAAACCCCTCCTCATCCTCAACCCCCTCCTCATCCTCAACCCCCTCCTCAACCTCAACCCCCATCCTCAACCTCCCTCCTCAACCTCTACCCCCAATCCTCAACCCCCTCCTCATCCTCCCTCCTCATCTTCCCTCCTCATCCTCAACCTCCTTCCTCAACCTCCCTCCTCAACCTCCCTCCTCAACCTCCCTCCTCATCCTTAACCTCCCTCCTCAAACCCTCTCCTCATCCTCAACCCCCCTCCACATCCTCAACCTCCCTCCTCATCCTCAGCCCCCTCCTCATCCTCAACCCCCTCCTCAACCTCCCTCCTCAACCTCAACCCCCCCATCCTCAACCCCCATCCTTAACCTCACCCCCCATCCTCATCCTCCCTCCTCATCCTCCCTCCTCATCCTGCACCTCCCTCCTGAACCTCCCTCCTCATCCTCCCTCCTCATCCTCAACCTCCCTCATCAACCTCCTTCCTCAACCTCTACCCCCCATCCTCAACCCCCTCATCAACCTCAACCCCCCTCCTCATCCTCCCTCCTCATCCTCAACCTCCCTCTTCAACCTCCCTCTTCAACCTCCCTCCTCAACCTCAACCTCCTTCCTCAACCTCCCTCCTCATCCACAACCTCCCTCTTCATCCTCAACCCCTCCTCATCCTCAACCCCCTCCTCAACCTCCCTCCTTAACCTCAACCCCCCATCCTCAACCCCCTCCTCAGCCCCCTCCTCATCCTCAGCCCCCTCCTTATCCTCAACCCCCTCCTCATCCTCAACCCCCTTCTCAACCTCCCTCCTCAACCTCAACCCCCCATCCTCAACCCCCTCCTCTTTCTCAACCCCCTCCTCAACATCAACCCCCCATCCTCAACCCCCTCCTTAACCTCAATGCCCCATCCTCACCCTCCCTCCTCATCCTCCCTCCTCATCCTCATCCTCAACCTCCCTCATCAACCTCCCTCCTCAACCCCCCCATCCTCAACCCCCCTCCTCATCCTCCCTCCTCATCCTCAACCTCCCTCTTCAACCTCCCTCCTCAAAATCCATCCTCAACCTCCCTCCTCAACCCCCTCCTCATCCTCAACCTCCCTCTTCATCCTCAACCCCCTCCTCATCCTCAACCCCCTCCTCAACCTCAACCCCCCATCCTCAACCCCCTCCTCAGCCTCATCCTCAGCCCCCCTCCTCATCCTCAACCCCTCCTCATCCTCAACCCCCTTTTCAACCTCCCTCCGCAACCTGAACCCCCATCCTCAACCCCCTCCTCATCCTCAACCCCCTTCTCAACCTCCCTCCTCAACCTCAACCCTCCATCCTCAACCTCCCTCTTCATCCTCAACCCCCTCCTCAACCTCCCTCGTCAACCTCAACCCCCCATCCTCAACCCCCTCCTCAGCCCCTCCTCATCCTCAGCCCCCCTCCTCATCCTCAACCCCCTCCTCAACCTCCCTCGTCAACCTCAACCCCCCATCCTCAACCCCCTCCTCAGCCCCTCCTCATCCTCAGCCCCCCTCCTCATCCTCAACCCCCTTCTCAACCTCCCTCCTCAACCTCAACCCCCCCATCCTCAACCTCCCTCCTCATCCTCAACCTTCCTCCTCAAAATCCATCCTCAACCTCCCTCCTCAACCCCCTCCTCATCCTCAACCTCCCTCTTCATCCTCAACCCCCTCCTCATCCTCAACCCCCTCCTGAACCTCAACCCCCCATCCTCAACCCCCTCCTCAGCCCCCTCCTCATCCTCAGCCCCCCTCCTCATCCTCAACCCCTCCTCATCCTCAACCCACTTTTCAACCTCCCTCCGCAACCTGAACCCCCATCCTCAACCCCTCCTCATCCTCAACCCCTCCTCATCCTCAACCCCCTTCAAAACCTCCCTCCTCAACCTCAACCCCCCCATCCTCAACCCCCTCCTCAACCTCAACCCCCCATCCTCAACCCCCTCCTCAGCCCCATCCTCATCCTCAGCCCCCCTCCTCATCCTCAACCCCCTTCTCAACCTCCCTCCTAAACCTCAACCCCCCATCCTCAACCCCCTCCTCATCCTCAACCCCCTTCTCAACCTCCCGTCTCAACCTCAAACCCCCCATCTTCAACCCCCTCCTCAACCTCCCTCCTCATCCTCAACCCCTCCTCATTCTAAACCCCCCTCATACTACCCCTCTAAATAACCCCCCCCCCTTCACTTACCTGCTCCGGCCTCCTCTCCTTCTTGACCCATCGCATGTGACGTCACATGCGCGCCACGTCATTAGCATATACCGGGTGCCGGCACCCGGTATATGCTAATGACGTGGCGCGCATGTGACGTCACGGCATTAGCATATACCGGGGTGTTCCGGCACCCGGTATATGCTAATTACGTGGCTCGCATGTGACGTCACGGCATTAGCATATACTGGGTGCCGGCACATTCTTGGGGAAGATTTGGGTGAGTTGGATAGTAAATTTCTTTGCAGGGTCCTGGTCCAATTTCTTGTAGTAGGTACTGTCTGTCAGTTGTTTCCTTCTTGTATGTAAGTTAGGGGATTCAAAGCCTCAGGGGCTGATCAGTAATTCATGTCAATGATCTCTCATAAACAAAGGATATGAATCTTCAATGCTTGTTTACAGTAGGAATATTAATTTTATAATAACATTCAACTGATTTTAGATCATGTTGGTTGGTGCCAGTTTACACTGCCAAATGGTTATACAAAGCATTGCCAGCTGGCATCAATGTTGCTAAAACAAACATCATTATCCATTAAATTAACAAAGTATATACGATTCTAATATGTAGAGGTCTGTAGCAATAAAATGCAAGTGCTAAACTGTTTACACATATATCTGAACCTATATAAGTGAACCATAAGAGCAACTGGTGTTTAGGTGAACCCTCCACTTTGAAGCAAAATTAAACCTTATATAAAAGAAAAGGAAACCCACGGAAATATTGATAAATACCTGTTAGGTGTACGTGAGGTATTTACTGTATATACTCGAGTATAAGCCGACCCGAGTATAAGCCGAGGCACATATTTTACCACAAAATACTGGGTAAAATGAGTGACTCGAGTATAAGCCGAGGGTGGGACATGTGCTGCCCCCTGTGTCCCTCTTGTGCCTTCTATGTCCCCTTTTTGTGTCCCCCTCTCTCTCCTGTGTCTCTTCTCCCCTCTCCCTTCCCTGTGTCTCTTCACCGCTCTCCCTTCCCTGTGTCTTTTCCCCCCTCTCCCTTCCCTGTGTCTCTTCCCCCCTCCTCATTCTCAACCTCCCTCCTCAACCCCACTCCTCATCCTCAACCTCCCTCCTCATCCTCAACCCCCTCATCAATCCCCATCCTCATCCTCAACCCCCTCCTCATCCTCCCTCCTCATCTTCCCTCCTCATCCTCAACCTCCTTCCTCAACCTCCCTCCTCATCCTTAACCTCCCTCCTCAAACCCCCTCCTCATCCTCAACCCCCCTCCACATCCTCAACCTCCCTCCTCATCCTCAGCTCCCTCCTCATCATCAGCCCCCCTCCTCATCCTCAACCCCCTCCTCAACCTCCCTCCTCAACCTTAACCCCCCCATCCTCAACCCCCTCCTTAACCTCACCCCCCATCCTCATCCTCCCTCCTCATCCTCCCTCCTCATCCTCAACCTCCCTCCTGTACCTCCCTCCTCATCCTCCCTCCTCATCCTCAACCTCCCTCATCAACCTCCTTCCTCAACCTCTACCCCCATCCTCAACCCCCTCATCAACCTCAACCCCCCTCCTCATCCTCCCTCCTCATCCTCAACCTCCCTCTTCAACCTCCCTCCTCAACCTCAACCTCCCTCCTCAACCTGCCTCCTCATCCACAACCTCCCTCTTCATCCTTAACCCCCTCCTCATTCTCAACCCCCTCCTCAACCTCCCTCCTTAACCTCAACCCCCCATCCTCAACCACCTCCTCAGCCCCCTCCTCATCCTCAGCCCCCCTCCTTATCCTCAACCCCCTTCTCATCCTCAACCCCCTTCTCAACCTCCCTCCTCAACCTCACCCCCCCATCCTCATCCTCCCTCCTCATCCTCCCTCCTCATCCTCAACCCCCTTCTCAACCTCCCTCCTCAACCTCACCCCCCCATCCTCATCCTCCCTCCTCATCCTCAACCTCCCTCATCAACCTCCTTCCTCAACCTCTACCCCCCATTCTCAACCCCCTTATTAACCTCAACCCCCCTCCTCATCCTCCCTCCTCATCCTCAACCTCCCTCTTCAACCTCCCTCCTCAACCTCAACCTCCCTCCTCAACCCGCCTCCTCATCTACAACCTCCCTCTTCATCCTCAACCCCCTCCTCATCCTCAACCCCCTCCTCAACCTCCCTCCTTAAACTCAACCCCCCATCCTCAACCCCCTCCTCAGCCCCCTCCTCATCCTCAGCCCCCTTCTTATCCTCAACCCCCCTCCTCATCCTCAACCCCCTTCTCAACCTCCCTCCTCAACCTCAACCCCCCATCCTCAACCCCCTCCTCATCCTCAACCCCCTCCTCATCCTTAACCCCCTCCTCAACCTCAACCCCCTCATCCTCAACCCCCTCCTTAACCTCAGCGCCCCATACTCAACTTCCCTCCTCATCCTCCCTCCTCATCCTCAACCCCCTCCTCAACCTCAACCCCCCATCCTCAACCCCCTCTTCAGCCCCCTCCTCATCCTCAACCCCCTCCTCATCCTCAACCCCCTTCTCAACCTCCCGTCTCAACCTCAAACCCCCCATCCTCAACCCCCCCTCAACCTCCCTCCTCATCCTCAACCCCTCCTCATTCTAAACCCCCCTCATACTACCCCTCTAAATAACCCCCCCCTTCACTTACCTGCTCAGGCCTCCGCTCCTTCTTGACCCATCGCATGTGACGTCACATGCGCGCCACGTCATTAGCATATACCGGGTGCCGGCACCCGGTATATGCTAATGACGTGGCACGCATGTGACGTCACGCCATTAGCATATACCGGGGTGTTCCGGCACCCAGTATATGCTAATTACGTGGCTCGCATGTGACGTCACGGCATTAGCATATACTGGGTGCCGGCACATTCTTGGGGAAGATTTGGGTGAGTTGGATAGTAAATTTCTTTGCAGGGTCCTGGTCCAATTTCTTGTAGTAGGTACTGTCTGTCAGTTGTTTCCATCTTGTTTCCTTCTTGTATGTAAGTTAGGGGATTCAAAGCCTCAGGGGCTGATCAGTAATTCATGTCAATGATCTCTCATAAACAAAGGATATGAATCTTCAATGCTTGTTTACAGTAGGAAAATTAATTTTATAATAACATTCAACTGATTTTAGATCATGTTGGTTGGTGCCAGTTTACACTGCCAAATGGTTATACAAAGCATTGCCAGCTGGCATCAATGTTGCTGAAACAAACATCATTATCCATTAAATTAACAAACTATATACGATTCTAATATGTAGAGGTCTGTAGCACTAAAATGCAAGTGCTAAACTGTTTACACATATATCTGAACCTATATAAGTGAACCATAAGAGCAACTGGTGTTTAGGTGAACCCTCCACTTTGAAGCAAAATTAAACCTTATATAAAAGAAAAGGAAACCCACGGAAATATTGATAAATACCTGTTAGGTGTACGTGAGGTATTTACTGTATATACTCGAGTATAAGCCGACCCGAGTATAAGCCGAGGCACCTATTTTACCACAAAATACTGGATAAAATGAGTGACTTGAACATAAGCCGAGGGTGGGACATGTGCTTCCCCCTGTGTCCCTCTTGTGCCCTCTATGTCCCCTTTTTGTGTCCCCCTCTCTCTCCTGTGTCTCTTCTCCCCTCTCCCTTCCCTGTGTCTCTTCACCGCTCTTCCTTCCCTGTGTCTTTTCCCCCCTCTTCCTTCCCTGTGTCTCTCCCCCCCTCCTCATTCTCAACCTCCCTCCTCAACCCCACTCCTCATCCTCAACCTCCCTCCTCATCCTCAACCCCCTCCTCATCCTCCCTCCTCATATTCCCTCCTCATCCTCAACCTCCTTCCTCAACCTCCCTCCTCAACCTCCCTTCTCATCCTTAACCTCCCTCCTCAAACCCCCTCCTCATCCTCAACCCCCCTCCACATCCTCAACCTCCCTCCTCATCCTCAGCACCCTCCTCATCATCAGCCCCCCTCCTCATCCTCAACCCCCTCCTCAACCTCCCTCC
The DNA here is from genome assembly GCA_027410445.1 of Discoglossus pictus. Classification (NCBI taxonomy): domain Eukaryota; kingdom Metazoa; phylum Chordata; class Amphibia; order Anura; family Alytidae; genus Discoglossus; species Discoglossus pictus. Next base: position 37,166,001 of record CM050163.1, read on the forward strand.
TCAACCTTAACCCCCCCATCCTCAACCCCCTCCTTAACCTCACCCCCCCATCCTCATCCTCCCTCCTCATCCTCAACCTCCCTCCTTATCCTCCCTCCTCATCCTCAACCTCCCTCATCAACCTCCTTTCTCAACCTCTACCACCCATCCTCAACCCCCTCATCAACCTCAACCCCCCTCCTCATCCTCAACCTCCCTCCTCAACCTCAACCTCCCTCCTCAACACGCCTCCTCATCCACAACCTCCCTCTTCATCCTCAACCCCCTCCTCATCCTCAACCCCCTCCTCAACCTCCCTCCTTAACCTCAACCCCCCATCCTCAACCCCCTCCTCAGCCCCCTCCTCATCCTCAGCTCCCTCCTTATCCTCAACCCCCTCCTCATCCTCAACCCCCTTCTCAACCTCCCTCCTCAACCTCACCCCCCATCCTCATCCTCCCTCCTCATCCTCAACCCCCTTCTCAACCTCCCTCCTCAACCTCACCCCCCCATCCTCATCCTCCCTCCTCATCCTCAACCTCCCTCATCAACCTCCTTCCTCAACCTCTACCCCCCATCCTCAACCCACTCATCAACCTCAACCCCCCTCCTCATCCTCCCTCCTCATCCTCAACCTCCCTCTTCAACCTCCCTCCTCAACCTCAACCTCCCTCCTCAACCCGCCTCCTCATCTACAACCTCCCTCTTCATCCTCAACCCCCTCCTCATCCTCAACCCCCTCCTCAACCTCCCTCCTTAAACTCAACCCCCCATCCTCAACCCCCTCCTCAGCCCCCTCCTCATCCTCAACCCCCTTCTCAACCTCCCTCCTCAACCTCAACCCCCCATCCTCAACCCCCTCCTCATCCTCAACCCCCTCCTCAACCTCAACCCCCCCATCCTCATCCTCCCTCCTCATCCTCAACCTCCCTCCTCAACTTCCCTCCTCATCCTCAACCTCCCTCATCAACCTCCTTCCTCAACCTCTACCCCCCCTTCTCAACCCCCTCCTCAACCTCAACCCCCCCATCCTCAACACCCCTCCTCATCCTCCCTCCTCATCCTCAACCTCTCTCTTCAACCTCCCTCCTCAAAATCCATTCTCATCCTCAACCTCCCTCCTCAACCCCCTCCTCATCCTCAACCTCCCTCTTTATCCTCAACCTCCTCCTCATCCTCAACCCCCTCCTCAACCTCAACCCCCCATCCTCAACCCCCTCCTCAGCCCCCTCCTCATCCTCAGCCCCCCTCCTCATCCTCAACCCCTCCTCATCCTCAACCCCCTTTTCAACCTCCCTCCGCAACCTGAACCCCCATCCTCAACCCCCTCCTCATCCTCGACCCCCTCCTCATCCTCAACCCCCTTCTCAACCTCCCTCCTCAACCTCAACCCCCCCATCCTCAACCCCCTCCTCAACCTCCCTCTTCATCCTCAACCCCCTCCTCATCCTCAACCCCCTCCTCAACCTCCCTCTTCATCCTCAACCCCTCCTCATCCTCAACCCCCTCCTCAACCCCCCATCCTCAACCCCCTCCTCAGCCCCCTCCTCATCCCCAGCCCACCTCCTCATCAACCCCCTTCTCAACCTCCCTCCTCAACATCAACCCCCCATCCTCAACCCCCTCCTCATCCTCAACCCCCTTCTCAACCTCCCGTCTCAACCTCAAACCCCCCATTCTCAACCCCCTCCTCAACCTCCCTCCTCATCCTCAACCCCTCCTCATTCTAAACCCCCCTCATACTACCCCTCTAAATAACCCCCCCCCCCTTCACTTACCTGCTCCGGCCTCCGCTCCTTCTTGACCCATCGCATGTGACGTCACATGCGCGCCACGTCATTAGCATATACCGGGTGCCGGCACCCGGTATATGCTAATGACGTGGCACGCATGTGACGTCACGGCATTAGCATATACCGGGGTGTTCCGGCACTCTAGTATGTAGAGGTCTGTAGCAATAAAACGCAAGTGCTAAACTGTTTACACATATATCTGAACCTATATAAGTGAACCATAAGAGCAACTGGCGTTTAGGTGAACCCTCCACTTTGAAGCAAAATGAAACCTTAAATAAAATAAAATAAAACCCACGGAAATATTGATAAATACCTGTTAGATGCAACAAATAGTCATTTTCATTTCTCTTTTACCCTAATTACATATACAGGGCAGTAACAAAACTTGTGTTAATAAAAGGCAAGTCCTAACATTTATACATATATTTGAACTTCTATAATTTAACTGTTCCATATAAGAGCAGCTTGTGTTTAGGGGGTCGGTATAACAAATCACTCACCCATGTCCCCCCTCCCCAGCTCATAGGAAAAGTTGAAGCCATGTTTTGACCCACATAGGTTAAGGGCCATTTTTTATCTTGAATCTGGCTTTATTGATTTTAAACAAAAAGAGTAGAGGTGCTCATCTGAGAACAAACAAAACCTAAGTAGGTTTGCTCTATAGCTCTGGTTACCTACTCAGCCTCTTTTACCTCACTTGTGTCCTTCACATGGATAAATATCCTGTAGTATATCAGTCTGGTCTCACTCAAAAGATTGATCCAGCCCCGAAATACCAGGCATTTCTACCCTGAACAGAAGAAACCGCAAACCCCAGATACGTTTCGGCCTCTATTGGCCTCGTCAGTGAGGTGCGGCTATACTTCCTAAGGCACAGCGAGCAAGGGGTCCACATATGAAGCCCCTAATCACTTTTAGAGTGTGACAAATTAAAGAAAAATAGGAGATAGGGGGCTCCAGATGTGGGCTCCTTGCTCACTGTGCATTGGGGTGTACATTTGCACCTCACTGACGAGGCCCACAGAGGCTGAAATATATGTCTTGGGTTTGCAGATTCTCTGGATCAGGGTAGAAGTGCCTGGTGTTTCGGGGCAGAATCACTCTTTTGAGTGAGACCGTACTGATATACTACAGAGGATGGAATGTTGATAGTTTGTTACATATTTCATTACAGTGATCCTGTAAAAAGTGAAAATAGGATTAATTTTATAAAATGCGGTTGAGGAAGGATGTGATGTGGTAACTTGATGGAAGTGACCAGGGATGAAACTGCTGCAGTAATGTAATGTGGGTAGTTTGATGAAATGGGGCCAGGGTGGCTGCGATAGGATTTATTTGCTGGAAATAGTGAATCACGCCATGGAAAGTGGGTGGTTTGATGATTGGGTCATCTCAGAAGTCAATGTACAATTTAAATATCCAGGTATGTGCTATACATTTACAAATCTCTGTGTTATTTCAGATAAGGAAAGTATGCAAACAACTGCAAATAACTGGTTGTAATTAAACATTTAGACGAGACTAAGCACGTATAATGACACAGACTTTGAATTAAACATTTCTGTGGCTATTATCAATTATCCTATTAAAGTACCCTTATGGTTCTATATTAAAAATGTACTCTTTTGCACCCCTTCTGTATCGCTACCTTGTGGTGAAGGGGCTTGTATACCTCAATGTAGCTGTGAGCTATACCATGTAGGGTCAACCAAGATGGGCAGTTCATACCAGAGAGGTCAGACAAATCATGCTGGAGAAGAAACTGGAAACACACTCCAGTGTCTTTGCCAAGAAAACCACATGGATAAGCACGACCAGAGACATAATGATACATACGTCTGGTGTGCTGTGGTCCATGGGGTCACGGAGAATTGGACATGACTGAACGAATCAACAACAATACTGTTTTGACAAACTAACATAAAAATAGGCAAATATGTTCAGAATGTAAACAAATAACAGTCTTTATTTTCTTCCTTTTATATTAAACTGCATTGGAATCTACCATTTTGGTTTCTGCTAATTTGCTAGCTGCGGTTGGAGGAAACCATAGAGATATCTGATTGGTTTACAAGCCCTCACCCTCCTGAGAAAGTAGAAGAATAAATTATTTCAGAAAAGAAAATGGAACCACACAGGGACATTTATTCCATATAAAATACAAACGTAAATGCTGTGTTTAATTTTATTTTGATTTCTAAAAACAGATCATCCATTATCATGTGTAGTTATAAAACACAATGCATAAAAATGGACCACAATAGTTCTTTTAGGGAAAAGCAGGGGCGACTTTACGTTAATGTAATCTTTTTTTTTCTTGTATTGTTTATTAAGCAATTCTAGTATTAATTTTGTTACACTCATTAGGCTAATTAGGCTACTCCCAAGCGTCTAGGCAAGATGAGTCTTTTCATTGCCCTGCGGATTTTCTCTGAACACAATACAGCAGAGGCTCATGGGGTAATTGGGAAATATTGGCTCATTAGAAAGAGATTTCACCCACTCAATAGTGGGTGGATTAATTAGAAAGTATGATTTACAGGTAAGACTGCACATTTTCATACAAGTTACCAGTAAGATGATGGATTTGTTTTAATATATATTTGAATTTAATATATATATATATATATATATATATATATATATATATATATATATATATATATATATATATATATATATATATATATATATATAATATTTAATTAATAAAGTATTTATTTTAAATTATATTATATTTGGAACCTCCTGTAAATCACTTAAATTATATATAGTTAAATGATTTCTAAATATTAAAATTATTACTGCTACTCAATACATTAAATGATACTAAATGGCGTTTGGTGATGCATAAGGAGCCCTTATCTGTTCTATTTTCACAAAATGTATAACTGCAGACTCATTTTGATGTCACAAACTGTGGTGTCTGCAGCCCTAATTTATCTTACAGAACAATTTAAAGCCTTATGCTTTCAGCCCATATATGCTGTATATATATTGTCATGATGAATTTTGAGACCCCAACTGAACCCACAAGCAACCCTGCCATTTGGGACTCTGGCACACTGGGTTGCTAATTTCCAAGACTACTAAAACGACCAGGAAACTTGTTGTGGGGATGGTGACTTGATTGTTCTGTTATATTTACTGTAATACACGTAATAAAAGCAGAGACATAAAACAATTCTAGCAGCAATGACAGTCATTGGCGTGTCTGAAAATTCCAAACTATATTACAGTACCAACAAATTGATTTGTCCTCAAAATAATATGTGAAATTATACAATACCTCTATTGAAAATTAATGAGTAAATCCCTGTGCTAATATGGTGGTAGTGGAGCCCACCATTTACTCCTTTACACTAGTAATAAATAAACTATCTAAGAATAAGTAAACTAAATACACTAATACGGATGGTGGAACTGGGAACCTGAACAATTGAAGCACAGTAAATGAAGCACAATATCCAGAATGAATGCCGAAGGACGCCAGTATGTTCCGAGAGTGCCGATGACTGTTATTGCTGCGAGAATTATTTTATGTCTATGTTTTTATAATGTGTATTGTTGATTGAATTGTTTACAATAAACTATTAGATTTGATGTACTCAGTGGATTATTACTGTCCTTACATTATTATGATTTCTACCTACACTATGGAGGTCACACTGGTATGGATATATAGGTGTTCTTTCTCTGCAGTTTATCAGAGATACAGTTTCTGCCATGATTGCTAGAGGGACAACAAAAAGTTAACTTTGCAGGTAGTTGACTGTGTATATGGCCTATTAGAAAGTTGGTTCTTGCAGAGGAGGATTAGTTAATACTTTAACCAGAAAACATCTGGCTGCTTTGCAGATGTTACTTGGATGATCAAAAGATAGTCGTAAAATTTGATAAGCCCACTAGATACGTAGATAACCACTACCCTTCTTTACAGCAAATCAAAAGCAGGGGGGTTTGGCTATTGAACTGTGGGGGGGGGGAGGGTTGTAATGTCTGTTAAATGTGTATTAAGAATGAAAAGTCAGTCTGTGTTGTACTAGTCAAAGGTACATGTTGTATGCTTCTTAGATCCTAAGAAAAAGGTCTGATGGTGCCTGCCTCTTCAGATATGATGCTCAGGTATAAACTGTTTGCTGGGCTCTGAGATATTGAACACAAAAGGCATGGCCTAGAGAGAGGAAATTGAGGTGCTTGTTGCCCCTCATATCCTTGGGTCGTCACATACGTATGTATGTATATATATATATATATATATATATATTTATATTTATGTATTTTATTTATATTATATATATAGAATAGAATATATGTATATACTGTGTTTATATATATATATATATATATATATATATATATATATATATATATACAGTAAACTCCCTTCTGCCGGATAAGTGTAGTTTCCGGTTAATCGGTAGTCCCCGAAAAAAACAGGATTTGGGCTAAGATCCTGGAAAAAGGGGTCCTTGACACAATATCCCTCTAAAGGATATAGTTCATACAGACAGAGTTTTTTTCTGGCATCCCTCTTGAAAACAGCTTAAACCTTGTGATTCTGTAGTTGCTCTCTCAAATGCTGTCAGGCTGCAGGCTTCAAAAACAGGACACTTTTTCTTTCTGTAGCCCCTCCATTATAATCTTCTTTATCCCATTGTTGGCAGATACTCTAAGTACATCTCTGATGTGCTAAACAGGATGTGCTGAGTCTGCAGTGGGCAGACACCTCTATTGAACTGTTATCTGTTTTGTCCCATTGTTTCCCCAGATAAGTTTATTACCTCTCTCATGTGCTAGGCAACTGGAGATAGCAGGATGTGTATTAGAAGGTAGCCTTATTGTTCTCAGGTGCCAGCTACCCGTGTGGGGTCATCTCGTGTAATTGTCTGCCACACCCTCTCATTGTTACATAGTGTACATCCTCTCTGTATCTAATTGCTATAAGTATTGCTGACTTTTCAAAAGAAAAACAGTTCACTTCTGGAGACATATTATTATCATGTGTCTCTTATTTTGCTCTTGTTCTCCTGGATGGCTGCAGTTACTCTGTAGAATCCTGCTGGGGTAGGTTTGATGGTAACAAATCTTATCAAGCCCCCTAAGAAGAAGTGCATGACCAATTCAGAAGCCAGATATCAGGGTGCTGGTGCTGAGATTTCCAAGAACCCCACGGTCCTTGTGGGTAGTTAACCTGTAGTCTATAGCAGGTGGCACTGGGCAGTAATAGCCCCTACCCTCAGATCGTCACAGATATTTTGACTACAAGGATAGCTGAATCTGAGTTTGCAATGGAAGCCAAACCACCTGGAGACTGGTTGCAAACATTAAGGTACCATTATTGAGCATGTTAATATACCCCAGAAAGACACTTGTTAAGTTAACAGATTTTAGCCTTCACCAAAAGAGGGTGTTAAGGGTCCCTGGAGGTTGGGGTATTTGGAGAGTAGGGTGGGCCAGTACACCGCCCGTCTGTGTGAAAAAGAACGACAACAATGTCTGGAAAGAAAGAGACTTGGAAATAGTAATGTTAAAAATGGACTATTCAAAGAGTGGATTCTAAAAATAAAACTGTTTTACCTGAGAGACGAGAAAAGATTTTTAGGGCTTGCTAGGGTGACCAGCAGTAAGCTAGTATGTTTATGTAGATTAGTATTTTATGCTGAAGTAAGCTATTTATTTTGTATTTTTTAACTTTTATTAAAAAGTACAAAAAAAAACTTGCAATCTCTGCTACTTTTTTATGTTCATCTATTGGAATAATAGGTCCCCAAGGCAACCATGCCACAATACACAGTATATATATATATATATATATATATATATATATATATATATATATATATATATATATATGATATTATTATACTATTTGTAGAGCGTCAACAGAATATATGGGAAAACTTTGTCAACCCAAAATAATTTTTTTTGGTTATGAAAAACTTGCTATATGGTGTATTAGATATTTTTCTGAAGTTAATAATTCCTGAGCTGTACTTGTATTCAAATGAATGGCTCTTGAATGCTGCAAAAGCAATGCTATATTTCTCAGGAATTATTTCTGTAGAGAAAAATTCTAGTATAATGTATAATAAGATTGAATCAAATTCTTGTTGGGGTTACAGCGTCCCTTTAAGTCTCACAATGAGCATGATTAATAAAATAGATGTAAGGCCTGTTTTTTTAATTAAAAAAAATAAATGTTGATGCTTCTACTGTACCATGGAGACATCCATAATACTTTGGTGAATGTTGTATGCGTGAGAGGGACTTTTATATTTTTGGAGAGCAGTGATTGTTTCTATTTGTTAAAGATGCCTACTTCGCTGTGGGAGTGACATGGTGCTAATTTCAATCAGATCCAGTCATCTATCAAATATTCCTGACCTCTTTCTACTTAGCTATCTCTTTCACCACTGATAATACAACACACCCCATATGACTGCGTTTTCATCAAGTGATGTAGCAAACACAAGCTGTAAACCCTTATTCAGAAACTGTGTTTTCAAAAACGTATTTGTTCAGCCCTCCAAAATGTTCCCACTTGTGGTTAGAAAGTGTTTGTACTAGTTCAGATGATTGTCCACTGACCACTAGTGATATGTGAGTGCATTCAAAAAGTCCATCATACAACTGAGATTACAAAAAAAATGTGACACAAAAGTAAAACATTAACAAACACACAAAAACAGTGCATAAGTGGATAATAACAAATGTTTATGTTCTCTAAGTAAATAGGCTATATCCCAAAATAGAGGAAAATCATTATGTGGTATGTATAGACCCTCAGAAATAATCAGTGATCAAGTCCCTAATGAACTTTTGAGGAACCACTGTTTTATTGATATAAAAATAATAATTATCTTTAAATACCATTGAATCAAATGTATACAATATTATCAATGAAAAGCAAACACTGCACCCTATTTTATTGCCCAATTCTTACATTTATACAGACTTAAATTCACTCTTAATCTTAATATTACCACATATTCTATTAGCTACTTGTAATCCGATTATCTGCACTCCATTGGTTTTAGCACAGCTTTAATATTACAAGCTCTAAGTAAAGTTACAAAAAAAAACAATATTTTATTAGACCCGTAGGTCTAGCCTGCAAATAAAGTCTAACTTGCAACTGAAAAAAGTATCACGTTTCTGTCAAAAAAAAACAAAAAACGAAATAGGACTCACAAGGGCTTTTTCAAACACTTATTATAGCTATAGCAGCAATTAAACAAACATGTAATTAGAAAAGATTATTTTAAAATGTTATTTCTGAGTAATATCGATCCTGGGACTCAAGGCGTTAATACGTATCATGAAACCCACATGGACTACAATAGATGATCTAATGCATCTTATAGAGTGCTAGATTGCTTTATTGTGAGCCCGGCCAACAAATATTACTTATTGGCACTAATTCATCTGTAGCCTCCGATTGCAGATGTCTAACTTGAATGTTTTACTGACGTCATGATGACGGTCTCATTTACTATTGGCTGTATCTAAGAAATAAATTATGGGCTTGCTTAAATATTGTCAGATCATATGATGACGCCCCCTGAAATCCTACTTAAAAAGGCAGGGATACAAGTTTAGGCTTAAGGAGGTAAATTGTGAGCTTGAGCCAATAGAATACATCTAAACACTTAGAGAAAAAAACACCTGCAACAAAAATTACAGGTTATAGACATTTTCAGGCTTCTAATAGAATAGGGCTCATTGTTGTTACCCTATTTGACCTATGAGATGTTAATTATATTTATAACACTATCATGTCCCACTGCGTCACACCAGACGTGTAAAGGAAAAGTCCTTCTGGTTATGCAGGGAGCTCAAAACTTATCAAACTTACCAAATGCCCAAAGGACACTCATTTTTTTGAAAATTATTATGTATAGTAATTTTTAGAGCTACACACACTTAAACGCATTAGTGTCCTGGATTATGAATCCATCTTATAGAGGAGAATTAGTAGTGCACACAAATGTTTTTTACATGGAAAAATACCAAAATAAACATTTACAAACTCACTCTGATGTTTGCTAAATCCCTTCAGTTTGCCAACCGCAGCTTTTGTCAGTTGACACTACTGAAAATCCCTGCTAAGATTAGCATAAAATTAATAATTCATTTGGGCCAATCAGGAGAAAGCAGAGGTTAGTTGATACATTTGTATCATATTTTGGGGTCCCTGTGTTGCAAAGCAGCCTGGGATATGTAGTCTCTCTCTATCCTTGTGGTCTGATTCAGCTATGAGCTAAGACCCCACCCAATCATGAGAATCCATCCAGCAGCAGTTACTTCCTGTGGTATATACCAGAAAGGCCAAAATATGTATCTGGCAGCCTTTCCTGTGTGTACTTGGTTATGTAAGCTCCCTGTGGGTGTGCAAAGCTGGATTTTACTCTACTGCCTATAACTTTGTAATTACACTGAACTTATCTATATTACCCATATTTTTCTGATAATCACTGCCTGTTTCTTACCAAACATTTGAAACCCAGGAAACTTATATACATCTTTAATATTGTCAAACTGCTCCATACAGACATATGTTCTGCAGAGTTGACACTCCAGGCTTCTACCTTTCTCTTAGTTTGAGACAAAACAACAGGAAGAACCAGAGAAAGCACAACATGATCAGAGCTGAATACAGTAAAACAGATTTTTATATGTGTACTCTAAACAAAGCATGTTCCTTATTTTAAAAGGAACCTTTTTATTGGACAAACATTGAAGTTACAGTAACAAGCTTTCAAGAATCTCTTTATCAATATTGCTTGTCAATCCAACTAACATGTTCGCCCAATAAGAAGGTATCACTATATACTGCAAAACTCTCATTATAAATCTAGGTTACTGATTATTTGTGGCTAGCCCACTCTTCATTATTATAAAAGCACATAAATAATTGTACTTTTTATTTTAAACCAGAGGAATTTACTTTGCTTTTATATTACAATATCATATTGATTTCATATAATCTTATTTTTCGACAGACAAGCTTATCGCTACCCGAGACATACTTGTCTATCCAAGTTTAAAATACAGTTTCCTTGTTTAGGGAAGGCAAATCAAACCTGACCTAGAAGGAAACCAGGAGAAAGAGACCAGGTGGATGGCCGAGAGAGTGGAAAAAGCCACCAAGTTCAGTGCCATGAATGAGACGGCAGGAGCTGCAAGTGATACGGCAGGAGCTGCAAGTGATACGGCAGGAGCTGCAAGTGAGACAGCAGGAGCTGCAAGTGAGACGGCAGGAGCTGCCACAGAGACTGCAGAGAGCGCCACAGAGACTGCAGTGAGCGCACAGAGATAGCAGAGAAAGCAAAAGTGACTGCTGAGATGGTGCACCAGACCAATTAGATAAATGCAGCTAAAGACATGAGCAAAGGTCAAGGGAAAAAGGACAAAGTGTTGTCACTGACTGTGTGCAAAACCAGCCTCAGTAAGAAACATGCTGATCAGGTAATTGGTGAAGATTTTAACCAAACGTGATGGGTAAGAGCAATGTAGAGGCCTCCATAAGAAACCTAAACAGATACAGTCACCTGTCCTTGGTGAAAGCTCCTGAGATGGAGAGTACTAGAGAAGGAAAGATCTGACCCAGAGAAAGGAGAGATCAAATGGATGAATATAGCCAGTGTTCTTACTAAGGAAGAGTGTACTGAAAATGATGAAGAAACTGGAAACCTTACCAAAGGGAAAGATAAGGACGAAAAGAGTTTGAAGATTGAGAGGGTGAAAGACAACCCCCCATCCCTGAGAGGACCTGAGAAGTAGTATATGGAGATAGATCCTAAAGGAAATGTAAAGTCTCCTGGGTGCACTTGGTCTTAGGTGGCAGTAAAACAAAGTGGTATGCAGAAAGGAGAGCCAAGATGAGAAACCAATAAAGCAAGACATACAGATGAACACTATCCCAGGGAGACTGGAAAAGCCTACAATGGAAGGCAGGCAAGTTGCTATGAAAATGAAGGGTTTCAGGATGATGCCGGATTATATTCCTGAATGGAGAAGGAAGCCCGTACTTGAGGACAACAGAGTGTCCTATAGGAAGAAGACCCAGGTGTCTAGTTCGGAGCAGTGGAAGAGTCCTACCATGCATAAGCTAAAAGAGGAATATATGCAGAAGCTGCTGCAAAAGGACATACAGGAGAAGCAAGATCTCCTCAGTAACCATGTATCTCAGATGATGAGCGATCGCTCAAATAGAGAGGCACAAGAGAAGGCAAAGGAGCATCTCAATTGGGAGCTGAAAAAACAAACATGGCACAGCCAAGTAGAAAATCTATGCTCCCAACTACAAGAGCAGAGGATGAAGATCCATCTGATAAGGAGATACGGTTGGAACAGCGTGATGCCTGTCCAGAAGAGACTAACACTGAATTTTAGGAACCGTATACACAAGATGCTGTGTTGAGCACAGAGCTATGTCCAAAGAAAACTCATATGCATGACATAGTAAAGGAACATGTACCCTAGAGACAGAAGGATGAAGAAAGGGTGGCAGAGCTGACAAAGATATTGGGAGGACTTGAGCAAATAGAGAGAGGAACTTTTTCATTTGCATATACAGTCAGAGATCCAGTGTCAGCAGAGTGAACCGGATTTACAAGCTGATGGGGAGAAAATACTTCTGAAGCGAGTAAAGAATGAGGCAAAGCAAGCAGAAAAACAGAGAAAAGCTGAAGAGAAACAATTAAAAGCAGATTTATTATGGGTGAAAGCTGAGGATTCTGAAACTACCAGCTTTTTTAAGTAACCGATATATTCTAAAGGCTTCTAACAAGTGTACTAGCCTATGGATTGAGTGCAAACCTGAAGTTGCTGTACCGCTAGAGATGTTCCAGCAAGATCAGAAATTTGAGAAATATGTCCTGGCAGAGCTAGAGAGACACAGACCTTTTACAATTGGAGGCACCGTTATATCGAGGATGCCTGGTTCGACCATGAGACGATTGAGGTGCAGATCCAAGAGGTAGACACAGCCCTGGGAAGGGATATGCTGGTGGAGCCTATTAAGGAAACCATACCAGAACAGAAACAAGAGGGCAATAGGAAGCTGATACAGTCTGGTGAGAATTTCCAGCCAGTCAATGGGACCACCTGGAACAGGAAGAGCCAGATTATCTCTCCGCCTAAATCCTGGGCTTGCCAAACTGCAAAGTTAATTGGGGGGGAAAGCTGGAAGCGAAACTTCCTGAAAAGTTGCCATCTCATAACAACTATAAGAATGAAGATGGGGAACCTAATAAGAGAGAGTTGGAGACTCTACCTAAAGTGCTGAGGAAAGGAGCCTGACCAGCTCAGAATGTCACAGAGCTTGACCAAGGGGTACACAGACACCAATCCCCATCTAGAGACATTAGAGGAACCATGGAGTAATGTGGAAGTGTTGGAGAGAGAAAAAGAAGTCAAACCTCATACGTTAGCCAAGCTAAAAGCACAGAATGAGAAAGATGTCCGTAGGCAAGATGAGGCACAGAAGCTTCACAGTTCTCTAGTGAATAAAGAAGTCCTGATCCTTAGTGTAAAACAAAACGCTTCAAAGAGAATCATAGTGTCTGGAGTTGCCCAGAAGTGGTTTGTGAGATGGACTTGGGACCGCCAGAAGTGGAGAACTCTGAGTCACCAGCATGTGATAGGGAGACACCAAAAGAGACCAGTCCTGGCCGGACCATGACCTCAGGCTCAGATTCCAAAACAGATGACCTTTCCACAACAATGTTGAAATGGAAGAACCATCCCAATTTTTTTGTAGATGATGCTATCAATGAGGATAACAGGATAGAAGCTCTATGTATTGATCTTTCGGATGACACCTGCTCAGATGAGGAGGTCTGGAAGAACAGAGTTGTAGGAAACAACCTGAGAGTGCAGCTTGGAAATATTATCAGTATCCAGCTATGTCCTGATGTGAAGGATGGCAAACAAGTCCAGCGGCTACCCATACCCAAAACTCAAAAAGCTTTTAAGATGTGTGCTAGCCTATGTGTTGGGTTTAAGAAATTCTTCCTAGCATGGATAAAGATTTGTGAAGACTTTTCCCCAGGAGTGATGAAAGAGTGAACTCCTGGAGCAGTAATCAGATTGACCTGTTCACAGCTTTCTAGGAGCTGAGAGATGTGTGGCTACTTTATGGACAGCAGCTAGCAGTGAGAGAAAGTCTGCTTTTGAGGGAGTCTGGCAGTGAAAGGATCTAGTTAAGGCTGGGTAAAGCAAACGGAGAAAAGTTTGCATAAAGAAAAATATAGACTCAGGGAAGTACCGTATATGCTGTTTGTAAGGGACAACCAGAGAGAAAAAGTGTACTGTTTTTTGCATCCATAGGAAAAGACAGGGACACAGAGAGGCTGCAATGTGGAGCTGTTAAGCAAGCCACTGAGAAAAAAAAAATGTCAGAACTTATGGAGCATACAGGGCAGTAACTATTGGATTGAGTATTTTGTTTTTACTCCATCCAGATTTTGCTGGATGGAAGCTCTGAATAGTGAGGGAACTAACATCAGTAAAGGTAATGCTTCAAAGGAAGCCAGGCCTGTTGTATTCTGATTATGTTTTGTTTTCTTATTTCTTGTAACACTGACTAAAGATTTTGTAAAATCTGAAAACCATTTAAAGCCTCCTGTGTTATGTACCGCTTTAAGAGGGCCAGAAATACGGCCATAAAGAGATAATAGTTATCCAAAATATATACTGTATATAGTCAAAAACTGCACTAAACTATAGTGATGGTTGCAGTGCAGGATAGGGCAACTCAAGCCTGGAAAAAAATACAGGAAATTATTTTTTTTTAGGGTTACCTACCCCTTGTTGCCCATCCCCTGTGTGAAATCATTCACACATCATATATGACATTAGGAGACATCGTTCATAAGATCACATATGATATCATTATAACCTATGACATCACTCATAATATAAAAAATGACATCACTCCTTATATTGCTAATAATATCACTCTAGATCCTCTACGATATCACTTAATGGTACCACTATTGTTCAAAATTATTTTAAATTTATGAATCATAAAATAATGAAAACATTAATATTTGAAAATATTGATAATATAAATGACTGAAAAAAAGGAAACTAATGTTAGTGTTGTACTGTGTTAGCCATAGAAAAAAGAAATACATTTGATGGAGGTAATACATATTAATGGTAACACAGTCAGTCATCTATGTCAAAATGTCAAAACATATAATGCTCGAGTCATAAGTTGCTAATAACCAAGGAAAAAAGTTGAAAGAATTTTGAGTTGTACCAGTCTAATTTGCACCATAGTGAAGGTGAGTTCTTTGTCTTTTGAGAGAGAATATCATTATAGACAATTTGGGACTTCAAAATTAAAACTGAATTAACGTAAATTAGCATTTGCTCACCATCTCTGGTGTACATTCCCTATTGCAGGCAAGATAAACCTATAAAATTCATTGAATTTCAAAGTTTCACATGCACAAATCTCTACTGAGCATGCTCATTACACTATTTTTTAAAACTATTATACCTCAAAAACAGCTTAAGATTTCTAAAACATTTGAAAAAAAAAAGTGAGACTTTTTGGATCACTATTACATTGTCACCTTTCAAACAAATCCATTCAATCATTTTTTTCATACAAGTGAGCAAAAATTCCTATGGAGAAAAACCCCATGTCATCACATAAAATTTCAACATAAATCAAGTTTTTTGGGCTGGACAGAATTTCATAAAAACATGAAAACTATAAAAAAAAATAATTCACCCCCAATCCTTTTTAAATTAAAAAGTTTCAAACAGATACATCAAACCAAAGCAAAGTTATAAGCCCATGAAAACTTAGTTAATAATAGAACATTCATGAAAACCTTAACTATTATAGCACAACTGTGCTCTAGTAATAAAACCTATGACAGGGAAGGGGTTAATCCTAATAAAAAAATGAATGGGTTGGGCCCAAATAAAGTATCTAGATTTTGAAGTCGCTGGGATGCCGTCTACCCATGGGGGACCATCAGTCCTCACCTCTGGTGCTTTGGGATGGATAACTATTGTATCTAAGCTCATCCGACCGTATGGATCCAGGATGTTGTTTAAAGTTAATTGAGATTAATTCATCTGAATTTAGTCACTATTAATGCCACCCATAAAATATATAGTGTATATAATTGCAAGCTGTCTGCTTCTGAGCATGTGCAGGGGAAAGATGTAAGTCTAACATAACAGAACAAAAAAAAAAACCTCCCCACCCCTCCTTCAACTGCTTAGTAAATAAAAAAATGTGTTCTCAGGCTTGCAGGGACAGACACATAAGATCCAGCAAAAAGCAACATTTTCGCTAATTTTTTTTTTGTTTTTATGACTTTCACCACTGCCAATGTTTTTAGTTGGTTACAAAATACAGTGGTCCTATACACATGAAGATTCCCCAGTAAGAAGATTCCTATGTCATTGTGTATTTACGTTGTTTCGTTGTGTCCGACTCTCTGTGAGCTCATGGACCACTACACTATGCGTGGCAGAGGTACTGGAGTGGGTTACCAGTTCCTTCTCTAGTGGGCCACAGCATACAGCTCCTGGTATTCTTAGGTGGTCTTCCATCCAAGTATTAACCAGGCCCAACACTGCTTGGCTTCAGGGTAGTGTGACCTCTTGGTTCCCTGACTGGAATCGAACCCAAGTCACAGTGGTGAAATCACCAAATCCTAACCACTGGATCACCAGGGAACCCCTTATGGAGTATAGGTAATGCCAAATCCAGTCTTATTCACTACATAGCATATAGCATAAAATAATTTTTTGGAACAATAACTCAGGTCCGTCAAGTCAGTACGCATCTGTTTTGGCCAGTGGTGGATCTAGGTCAATAAAAAGCCAAACATATATGTACAGTGGGGGTAAAAAGTATTTGATCACCTGCTGATTTTGAACGTTTGTCCACTGACATAGAAATTATCAGTCTATGATTTTAATGGTAGGTGTATTTTAACAGTAAGAGACAGAATAACAAAAAAACAACCAAGAAAAACGCATGTCAAAAAAGTTATAAATTGATTTGCAGGTCAGTGAGGGAAATAAGTATTTGATCCCCTATCACTCAGCAAGATTTCTGGCTCCTGGGCGCAAATGGAAGAAATACAAAATAACTGTCAGTCTCCCACGGTCTGATGCTCCATGCAAGATCTCACCTCATGGAGTTTCAATGATCATGAGAATGGTGAGGAATCAGCCCAAAACTACACGGGAGAATCTTGTTAATGATCTCAAGGCAGATGGGACCATAGCGACCAAGAAAACAATTGGTAACACTTTATGCCGTGAAGGACTATAATCCTGCAGCACCCGCAAGGTCCCCCTGCTCAAGTAAGCAAATGTACAAGCCTGTCTAAAGCTTGCCAATAAACATCTGAATGATTCAGAGGAGAACTGGGTGAAAGTGTTGTGGTCAGATGAGACCAAAATCGAGCTCTTTGGCATTAACTCAACTTGCTGTGTTTGGAGGAGGAGGATTGCTCCAACATGGAGGTGGAAACATTATTCTTTGGGTTTTTTTTTCTGCTAAGCGGACAGGACAACTGCACCGCATGAAAGGGACGATGGACAAGGCCATGTACCGTCAAATCTTGGGTGAGAACCTCCTTCCCTCAGCCAGGGCATTTAAAATGGGTCGTGGATGGGTATTCCAGCATGACAATGTCCCAAAACACACAGCCAAGGCAACAAAGGAGTGGCTTTAAGAAGAAGCACATTAGGGTCCTGGAGTGGCCTAGCCAGTTTCCAGACCTTAATCCCATCGAAAATCTGTGGAGGGAGCTGAACGTTCGAGTTGCCAAACATCAGCCTTGAAACCTTAATGACTTGGGGCCTCATTCTATTAGCGGCCGCAGCCGTTGCGGGGCCGCAAGGACCGGCCGCAAGCTATTCTGCTATTCTATTCCCTTCCGGCCGGGGATTCCGGCAGGCTTGCGGCCGGTGCCTTGCTATCTCTTGCGGCCGCTCGCGCCGGAGGAAAGCCTTTGATCTAAAACGGCCGCAAGAGATTTGCAATTCAATTGCTCCGGGAAACCTCTCTGCAAGGCTAAAAACGAGCCGCAGCTTACTTGCAGGAAAGAGGTCTCGCTAGCACCAATTAAGCACATAAAATAGCTCAAATAAAGCCATCCTGCACTTTGAGAAGACTATAAAGGGATTTTAGGTGTTAGAAAAAATAGCACATAATTATCCTGTACTCAAATCCGTAAAATATTTTTTTTTTAATATCCGTAAAATATCCATGTAAAAAGTCCAGAGTGCTTGGAGCACCTCAGACACACCCACGCCGCAGCCGGAAAATAAACAGTTAATTTGAACTCGGGTTTGGGCAGATGTGCAAACTTGAGAGTGGGTTCCTTTTAATCCTCATGTCCCCCAATATGATCCCTAGCATTTACAGAGCTGTACAGTGCAGGCTTGAATTTATATTTGAGTTTTTATATTTCACAGATTACGGCCGGTTCCAAGATATGCGGCCGGCCGTAAAAGGAGATCCTTGCGGGGCCGTATAATAGAATCGCGAGTTAACTGAACCCCCGCAAGGAATCGCAGCCTTACGGCCGATAATAGAATGAGGCCCTTGGAGAGGATCTATAAAGAGAAGTGGGACAAAATCCCTCCTGTGTGCAAACCTGGTGGCCAACTACAAGAAACGTCTGACCTCTGTGATTGCCTGCAAATCAATTTAAAACTTTTTTTGACATGCGTTTTTCTTGTTTTTTTTTTTTGTTTTGTTATTCTGTCTCTCACTGTTAAAATACACCTATCATTAAAATTATAGATTCATCATTTCTTTGCCAGTGGACCAATGATCAAAATCAGCAGGGGATCAAACACCCCCCTACCCCCCCCCCCCCCAACAGTAGATGATCAGACCACCCCTAGGATTATCTCTTCTTTAATAAATGAATGAAACTCTATTACTCTAATTGGAGAACTGTAGAGGAGAATTGCAGCACTGAGTGATATTGCTCCACTGGAAAGGGAGCACAGTTCAGCTGGGCCTAGCATGGAGGTTGGAGATGCGGCTAGTGAGGATGTCCAGGGAGATAGCTGGGTTAAAGTTACAAGGGGAAGCAGGGGGAACAGGATGAGGAGGCAGGTCAGTTCTGGGTTGGCAAACAGAAACAGATTCGCCAGATTGAGTGAAACTGTTGGAGATGTCCATTCAAGAATGGCAATGCCAGATAGAGCTGTTCCCTCAAACAGCGGGGAGAACAGTTCAACTGCAAGAGAGGGAGGGCAGAATAGGCAGAGCAACAGGCAGGTTTTGGTGGTAGGGGACTCTATTATTAGGAAGGTAGACAGGGTGATTTACCACCCAGATCCCAGCAAGCTTACAGTTTGCTGTCTCCCGGATGCTCGTGTTCGGCATGTTGTGGATCGAGTAGATAAATTATTGGGAGGGGCTGGAAATGTGCCAGCGGTCTTGGTACATATTGGTGCCAATGACAAAGTTAGTGGAAGATGAAGTGCCCTAAAGGATGACTTTAGAGAACTAGGTAATAAGCTGAAGGCAAGGACATTCAAGGTAGTATTTTCTGAGATATTACCAGTGCCATGTGCTAGCCCAGGAAGGTCAATATGTGGCAAAAAAAGTGGTGCATTAAGGAGGAGTTTGGGTTTTTAGAGCACTGGGCTGACTTCTCACTTGGGTACAATCTCTATAGCAGGGATGGATTGCACCTTAGTGATGAGGGAGCTTGTGTGCTAGGGGAATGGATGGTTGAAAGGCTAGAGGAGTTTTTAAACTAGTAGGTGGGGGGAGGAACCAGATAGAAGTTATAAGGTAGAAAGTGCAGAGGGCATAAACTAGTCATGGTAGTGGAGAAGGGGAGTAGTATAGTCAATAGGGAGGTATTGCCAAGTAACTCAAGTACAGTGGCAGGTACTTCAGAACTACAGACTCATAACATAAGGTGTATGCTTGCAAATGCCGAAAGCTTGCCAGGAAAAATGTGAGTTATTAGCAGTTAAGGAGAAATGGAATTTAATAGGCATTACCGAAACATGGTGGGAGGAATCTCATGACTGGACTGTTAATCTGGATGGTTATAACATACTTAGAGAAGATAGGGGTAATTGTGAAAGAGGAGGAGGGAATTGTCTGTATATTAAGCCTGAATTGAAGCCTATAGTCAGAGAAGATATTTATGCTGGAACTAGTGATAATGATGAATGCGTGTGGGAAGAGTTAAATAGTGGAGGAGCAAATTCTAAAAGAATATTAGTAGGAGTATGATATAAACCCCCAAATATAGCTGAAAGTGAGGAACTGCAATTATTGTTACAGAGTGGAAATGCAGCTAAGAAATGGACAAGTTCTAATAATGGGAGATTTTAATTACCCTGAAATAAACTGGATAAATGAGACCAGCAGCTCAGCGAAGGGGAGCAGGTTCTTAAGTACACTCAGGGATCATTATCTGGCCCAGGTTATACAAGAGCCTACTAGAAATGAATCTTAGATTTAGTCATCAGATATAATATTGATATAGTATCACATGTTGAAATAGGGCAACCTTTGGGAAACAGTGATCACAACACAGTCGCATTTGAGATTGAATAAATAAAAACATAACTGTAAGGGAAAACTATTAATTTTAAAAGGGCAGATTTTTACCGTCTAAGGGCAGCAATACAAAGTATAGACTGGGACAGAGAACTGATAGGTAAAAACACTGAACATAAATGGACAACATTCAAATCCTTACAAAATCTACATACTTATCACCATATTATTATTATTATTATCGTTTATTTGTAACGCGCCAACATATTCCGTAGCGCTATACTATGTGGAAATAAAAATAGAAGTAAATCACATCCAATGTGGCTTAACAATGAGTTAAAGATCAAGATACAAAGTAAAAAAACAGGCAATTAGATTATACAAACAAGAGGGGACAGAGACTGCTTTATGTGAATACAAGAAAGTCATTAAGACGTGCAAAAGGGCTATTAGACTGGCTAAAATAGAAAATGAAAAGTTAGTTGCAAAGGAGAGTAAGACTAACCCTAAAATATTTATTAAATATATTAATGGGAAGGCCAGAAAGGAAGCTATAGGAACATTACAATGTGACACAGGCTGTCTGACAAGTAGTGACCAGGAAAAGGCAGATGAGCTAAAGAGGTTCTTTTCTTCAGTATACATACTGAAGCAGAGCATGATCCCCTCCCTTCACAGACTGGGCAGCAGGGCAGTATTCCAACATGATAATGACCCAAACACACCTCTAAGATGACCACTGCCTTGCTAAAGAAGCTGAAGGTAAAGGTGATGGACTGGCCAATCATGTCTCCAGACCTAAACCCTATTGAGCATCTGTGGGGCATCCTCAAACGGAACGTGGGGCAGTGCAAGGTCTCTAACATCCACCAGCTCCGTGATGTCATCATGGAGGAGTGGAAGAGGACTCCAGTGGCAACCTTTGAAGGTCTGGTGAACTCCATACCCATGAGAGTTAAGGCAGTGCTGGAAAATGTGAGGGGTTAGGGTTGTATTCACTTTTGTGAGATACTGTACTTTCCCTCCAAAGGGATTTGCATAAATTAGAGAAATGGGCAACTAAATGGCAGATAAGATTTAATACGAATAAATGTAAATGTAACGGTACCCCCACACATATAAGGGGTTGCCAAGGCCGTTTTAGTCAATCTGCCCGTCCAGTGATATAGGGACAGCTACTGCAGGACACCCATTCCCCCAAACTGGATCCAAGGGGAATATGCTCCAAGCCTGGAACTGGAACCTCACGAATAGCTGCTAGCAGCTGAACAGGAAAAGCACCCCAAGATGCTTACACTACTGGTAGTCAGTCTGTAACAGCATACCATAAATCCCCCCAAGAATGAGACATAAGCTCTGTGTTTGAGGGTCAAGCAGTGAACTCTCTTCTTTATTAATCACAAGACATATTAAAACCATTTTCACATGCACAGTAGAGGGAGGGGCTACCTGAGGTCAGCCCCTAATGGACTCTGGCCAATCACATAGTGCCACACCGTGGGAAACATGAGACTCCTCCCAGGTCCACCCACTAGTTGTGGCTAATAGAGTCATTTGGCTTCTGACCACCAGAGGGGAAGCATGGCCTTTGCTCTATCCTGTGCCCCTGCTAAGAAAGCTGAGAAGCCATGGAGTTATGGAGCCTGTATGTCTGGAGACTCTCTTTGTTCTGCTATCTCCCCTGTTGTGCATGTCCAAATCATATAAATTGGTCCAGTGGTTCAAAAGTTAGATCATAGTCCTTTCTGACCAAATGAAGCATGGCTTCCATGTCTTTGTAGGGGGAAAATCAACATGGGCCGTAGTCAAAAGGAAGAATTCGGGCAACCAGGCTCCTCCAATTCGCAGTGACGAGACTGATCTCGTCACAGTAAAGTTATGCATTTAGGAATGAAAAATAGCCAGGCAATGTATAATCTTAAGGCAGTAAATGTCTAGGTATCGGATATTGAAAGGAATTTGGGAGTACTTGTGGACAACCATCTAGGTAACAGTGCTCAACGCCAAGCAGCAGCCGCAAAGGCAAGTAAAATATTAGCATGTATTAGGAAGGGTATAGAAGCGAGGGAAGCAAATATAATTCTGCCACTATACAAACCCCTAGTACAACCTCATTTTGAATATGGAGTACAATTTTAGGCCCCACTTCATAAAAAGGACATTTTAGAGCTGGAAAAAGTACAGAGAAGGACAACAAAAGTAATATGGAGAATGGATGGGGCTAAGTTATGAAGAAAGAGTAATCAAATTAAACTTCTTTTCTCTAGAAAAAAGGCATCTAAGAGGGGATATGATTACCTTATATAAATATGTCCAGGACCAATAAAAGGCTTTGTCAACTGAATTTTTTTGTGCCAAGAAGTTTTCGACTAACAAGGGGACATCGTTTGAGGTTAGAAGTAAAAAGTTTTCAAGAAAGAAAAGGGTACTTCACATTAAGTGTAGTTAAACTGTGGAATTCTCTACCAAAGGAGGTGGAGACAGCTGATTCGATAGATAACTTAAAAAAAGGATTGGATATTTTTCTAAATAAAAAGGGCATTCAGGGTAATCCTGGTTAATTAAAGAGTATTGATCCAGGGAGGAGTCCAATCGCCAGCATATGGGTTCAGGAAGGAATTCCCAAAAACATTTTTTTTTATTTTTTCCTTTTTGAGACAATTGGCAAATTTTCACTTAGGTTTTTTTTTCTGTTTGCCTTCCACTGGATCAATTAACAATTATTAATTAAACTGAATACTGCAGATAAGAGGAGATCTTAAAAGGTTGAACTTGATGAATTAAATGCTTTTTTTAACCTCAATTACTATGTAACTATGTACCTCTAGGTCACTGCTGCAGAGGGTCACTATCCAGTTGTGGTCCGTGGTCCTTTGCACCTACTGCACAATCAGTAACTCCACCACTGGTATTGGCAACACAGACAAATAAAACTATGAGCCTGTTAGTTTCACATAAGGCATGCCACTGAGATGTGTTTGAATATGGTTATACAATTATACATTTCTACTCGTAATAATTTTTATTGCACATTTTTAATGGCAAGTCTTGTTTGCTTACAGGACTCATATTTTTTGTGATATTGTCAGTTTGATTTATAGAAACAAAAACATTGAATCTTAGATTCTGACAGATAAGAGCCTTTAAACCTCTTATATTGCTATCTTATATTGCTTAGTGTGAACAAACCAGTATCTGCATTACCTAGGTATGTGGGTAAATCAATATCAAGCTAAAATGAAATGCTTTAAAAAAACAACCCCGACATCACCACCAGACCGGCAGACAAAAGAGGTGCAGTTGTTATCATGAATACTTAGGAATACATAAATGAAGCCAACAGACAACTGTCAGACAACACCTACTACAAGAAACTGAACCAGGACCCTACAGAAATATATACTCTTCAACTTAAAAAACTCATCAAAACATTCCCTAAAAATATACATCAGGAATTAGAACAACTAATCCCCGACAATCCTACAACTGGGACTTTCTACATGCTGCCAAAAATCCACAAACCAGGCAACCCAGGGAGACAAATTGTTGTCTGGATTTGTTGAAAACATCCTTAAACCATTAGTTAGTAATACCAGTAGCTATATACAAGACACCACTGACTCAACAAACTCAGTCAGATTAAAGACCTACCTGTTAACACACTACTTGTCACCATGGATATAGAGTCTCTTTACAGCAAAATCCCACACAAAGATGGCACTGAGGCATGCTTTAAGTTTCTTTCAACACACATGCAATTCCATAAATATGGCCCTTTTGTTATTGTTAAACTAATAAAATATATCCTTACCTACAACTATTTCACTTTAAACAAATATACCTATCTATAGATGATGGGGACTGCCATTGGTACCAAAATTGCTCCACAATAGGCCAATGTATTTATGGCCAATCTAGAAGAAACATTCTTATCTGTATCCATTTACAAACCATACAGTTACTGATGTTACATAGATGATCTGTTCATCATCTGGACAGAAGGAGAAAGAAAACTCAGAGACTTTCACAATTCATTTACCACCTTATATTCATCTATAAAACTTAAAATGGATTTCTCTTCAGAACAGGTAAACATTCTAGACACTACTATATCTATCACCAATGGCAATCTCCACTCATCTGTATATAGAAAACACAGCTCCAGTTTCCATCCCTCTCACACCAAACAAGCCATCATCCATAGTCAAGCTATTAGATACCGTTGCATATGCTCAAACACTGGAGACTGTGCTAAAAAATTTAAAAAACTGAATCTTTCAAACACAAGGGTTGTAAAATAACCACTGCCATCAAAGTACCCCGTGAACACCTGTTAAAATACAAAACAAAAGAAACTACTTAACGTATACCTCTAGTGACCACATACCATCCAATTTTACAGAAAATAATCAAAGATTTACAACCATTACTAACCGAAAAAGCCCAATTAAAAGATCTATTCCCCAAACCTCCCATCCTTGCATTTAAAAAAACACCAAACCTTAAACAAAAACTTGTCAGCAGAAAATTGATCAATGAATGTGTGCGCGAGGGGAAGCCGTTAGGGTAGCTGGGTACTTCCGCATTGTGTAAGTTAGTGTTGTAAAATGGCGGGGAATGTGTATGTGGTAAGCGGTTGTGGATGATTTAGCGTCCTTGTTAATAGTGTATCTTTACCTCGTACGGCTTTTTAGGTAAATCCGTATGTGTTTTGCGTGTTTAGGGTCCTGTAGCCTCGTTTTCTTTTTTTCCAACGGCCATTTTGTCTCTCACTTAGGTGATTTTCGGGTGTCTAAACTCATGAATTTGGACTTAAATGGAGGTGTAACTTCACTTGCAGAGGTCCTCGGTGCCCGCCTTGCTGTGGGTAAGCTTTTTATGTGTTTGTTGTGTGTATTTATTGTGTTTTTAATGTTTTTAAGTGCGCGCGGTTCGGGCGTTAAGGTCGTATTTTTGTGAGCTCGTAATGTTTTTTTTTCTAAGTCCCGTATTTTTGGATGGTAAGTCCGTAAATTTGATGGTGTAAGTCCCGCCTGCGGCTCATTGCAGCCGACGTGGGAGCCTTCGGCGCTCCTTGCCAGCAACTCTGGCCCTCGCTTCGCAAGCCCGCAGCGTTAGCAACAACCCGCCTGCTCACAACTATATATGTGATATCTGCAACGTCTTCCCCAGTTGGCACTTGTAAATCGGCTAAGCGACAAAAAAAATGGCATCCGGAAAAAATGAAAACGAGGCTACACGACCCCAAACCGCGCAAAACATCGCCAGCCATGTACGACTTTTACCTAGGAACAGACGAGGTACAAAATACACTATTAGAAGTAATGGAAACTGCTGGCGAGCCGCGTAACACATACACAATCGCCGCCATTTTACAACACTAACTTGCAACTAATAACATTACAAATCTATAATGGCGCGTTACACGACTATACAAGCGGTTTCCCCTCGTGCACTGCCACATTGCTGACACTTACACCTCGGGTCACCAACAGTCCAAATGTACACTGTAAGCTGCAGGAAAATCAAAACTGATTATTAGCTCTTCAGGATATTGATCACTGGATATATTAATTACAAATAGGTAAAGTATTTTAGTAATTAATTAATTAATTATTATTAAAAAATATATATATATATATAAAAATATGCTTAATAGCATATTTTACACTGCGGTTACTTTACATACATTAACGCTTCGCACTTCCTAATACATTTGTTCATTCACAATAGTTATTATCGTGCATTCATTTAATAAGTATTAATTAGTAATGGAAAATAAAAATGTAGACTTTACACTACACTAAAATGTTCTACTTTTTACTCTGCAGTTATATCTGGATTACTGCTCATTGGCTGCCAGCGATAGCACTCTCAAAGCAGTTACAAATCTAAATCACTTTATTATGCTCTGAGACCTGAATACATTTTTTAATTTACACTGCACAAAAAAAATTATATATTTAACACTGTACTTATATATCTGTCTTTGCGATGAGCGCCCAAGATTGATCGTTGCAAAGCACGAAACATGAAGGACACGAGGGAAGAGGCTCACAATGAGCGCCGAAGGTCCTCAGAGTACAAAAAGCATCACATTGTGTGGCAAACAGCATTGCCATGGCTTCCAAACTTTATTGCCCCATCATTTGTGCCAGGCAAGTCGCTAGTGATATAATATAACATAATGCAATACAATATTATACAGTACACATGGGTGTTGGAACTGGGGGGGGGGGGGGTAAGGGGTAACCCCCCCCCCCCCCAGATTTCTTATTGTATGTATGTATGCGTATAGAAGCTAACAGGGGAGGGGAGAGGGGTTGGAAACACAGGGGAGAGGAAGACACAGGAGAGGGGAGAGGGGGAGGAAGACACAGTGGAGAGGGGGAGGAAGACACAGGGCAGAGGGGGGAAGAGAAACAGGGTAGGGGAGCGGTGAGCAGAAGAGACACATGGGAGGGGGGAGAGACACAGGAGAGAGTGGGGGTAGAGACACAGGGGAGAGGGGGGAAGAGACTAATGGGAGGGAGTGGTGAGGAGACACCGGGGAGAGGAAAGGGGGTAAAGACACAGAGGAGGGGGGGAAGAAACACAGTGGAAGGGAGAGTGGGTAGAGACACAGGGGAGAGGGGGTAGAGACACAGGGGAGAAGGGGGAAGAGACACAGAGGAGGGGTGGGAGACACAGGGGAGAGGGAAGGGGGAAAGACACAGGGGAGGGAGGAAAGAAACACGGGAAGGGAGAGGGGGGTAGAGACACAGGGGAGGGGGGGAGTGACACAGGGAAGAGGGAAGGGGGAAAAGACACAGGAGAGGGGGGAAAGAAACACTGGGGAAGGGAGAGGGGGGTAGAGACAAAGGGAAGGGTGGGAGAGACACAGGGGAGAGAGACACATGGGAGGGAGTGGGGGGGGAGACACAAGGGAGAGGGGGGGAGAGAGACACATGGGAGGGAGTGGGGGGGAGACACAGGGGAGGTCTTGTGATTTATTATTATTATTATTATTATTACTATATAATGTGTAGATGTACCGGCTGGGCATGCTCTTGTGCATTATTATTATTATTACTATATAATGTGTAGATGTACCGGCTGGGCATGCTCTTGTGCATTATTATTATTATTATTATTATTACTATATAATGTGTAGATGTACCGCTGGGCATGATCTTGTGCATTATTATTATTATTATTATTATTATTACTATATAATGTGTACATGCATCAGCTGGGCATGCTCTTGTGCATTATTATTATTATTATTATTATTATTATTATTATTATTATTACTATATAATGTGTAGATGTACCGGCTGGGCATGCTCTTCTACATTATTATTATTAATATTATTACTATATAATGTGTAGATGTAACGGCTGGGCATGCTCTTGTGTATTATTATTATTATTATTATTATTACTATATAATGTGTAGATGTACTGGCTGGGCATGCTCTTGTGCATTATTATTATTATTAGTAGTATTTTACTAATAATAATAACAATAATAATGCACAAGAACATGCCCACCTGGTACATCTACACATTTTATAATAATAATAATAATAATAATAATAATGCACAAGAGCATGCCCAGCTGGTACATCTACACATTATATAGTAGTGGTAATAATAATAATAATAATAATAATAATAATAATAATAATGCACAAGAGTCCTTCAGCACTGCACTGGACACTGAATAAACTTGCCTAGCTATGGTTTTCCCTATTGATGCAGTATCACCTACACTCTCCCTCCTCTCAGTAAGACTGCAAGTTAGTTATGATTCCAAAATGGCTGCTGTCCTTCAGATGGAAGGCTCTGGAAGGGAGTGTACGCTGCTGATTGGCTGGAATGTGTCTGCTGACTGTGACATGCAGGGTCAAAGTTTGCTCAATGATAAAGTATTGGGGGCGGGTCGAATATCGCATATGTTCGCAGTTCGCTGCGAACGCAAACATGCTATGTTCGCCGGGAACAGTCCGCCGGCGAACTATTCGCGACATCTCTAGTCTGTAGTCATCTTTAGGGATTACAATGCCGGTTTGTTATTTTACCCCTAAATCTCCTCCTTAGCCTCCGTTGATCATTGTCTGATCAGCCAGGCACCAAGAAGCCCATCACGATCACAATCCGAGGACCTCATCCATAAACAAGGAGGACAGGGTCTGGGGCACAGGGTCTGGAGGTGAGGTGGACCAGCTCGTCCCTTGGTTCTGTCACCTCTCATTTCCATCTTTACAAAATTAGCAAAATACTCCTATCACTATTACTGTAACAACATTGCTAATTCACTATCTTATCTCCACCCATTTAGATTACTGCAACTCGGTCCTCACTAGTCTTCCAGCTCATGCATTCGGCACACTGCAACAAATACTTCTATCTGTATTCTATTCAATGTTCCTCCCACAACCCACACCTCCACTCTCCTGACCAAACTCAAATGGCTCTCTGTCTACTATAAGTGCCTTTTCAAGTGTCTACCTCTTGTTGTAACACAAAGGAATTAGTGCCTTCTCAGGCACTCACAGGCTCCATTTCAGCCATTCATGGAAATTGGAGATCACATGAGACCATACTGATAGATAAAAATAAACAAGTTCACTTATCTGTGATTAATGCACTGCACAGGCACAACAAATCAATTGTCGATAATTGTGAAACAATAATCATTAATAATGCAGGATGATTGAGAATAATTCTGTGCGTGATTACTTTAACTACTGCTGCAACATCTGGTGAGAGAAGGAAGGCAGCAGCCTCTCCATTGAGATAAAAAGTTAACTACTTCACTACGGTGAGCTGGTCTAAACGATTACACTATTTCTCTAAATTTCTACATGGCCTTGCTTTTACATATTTCACCTCACTAATCCCACCCTGTCCCAACATTCCCTTTGATCTGAATGCCTCTCAGTACTTACAGTCCTATTTCTACCCCGTGCCCAGTCCTACTTGTTTTCAGAACAATATTTAAGAACCAAAACCAATTCAATATAATACTTTATTAACCCTATAAAAAACAAAATATCTTTATAAAGGGAATTCATGCTAAATCATTGGGATGTGTTAAATATAACTGTGACCTATATTTAAGACGCAAAACCTATCTGATAGTATGTTTTATTAACCCTTCAACAAGCCAGAATACAATCTTTGATTAAATAAGCTGAAACGGCGACTTTACAAAAGTTTAAAAATACCAAATTCAACAAGCACACAAGACTAGGTGGGATTCATGTAATAACCTTCATAAATTCCACAGAAACTATTTTCAAGTACCCGTTCCGGGTCAGAATACAATATTTCACAAAATGACCCAAAATAGCGACTTTCCAAAGAGTTAAAAATACCAAATTCACCAAATACACATGACTAGGTGGGATTCATGCAATAAACTACATAAATTCTAGAGAAACTAATTTCAAGTACCCGTTTCGGGCCAAAATACAATATTTCACAAAATGACCCGGAACGGCCCAAAACGGCGACTTTTCAGGGGGTCACAAACACCAAATTCACCAAATACACATTTCGCAAAGGGACCCGGAACAGCAAGTTTCCAAATGGTTAAAAATACCAGATTCACAAAATATACATGACTATTGACTATTAGTGTAATAACATTCATAAATTCCACAGAAACTAATTTCTAGTAAATGACCCAGAATGGATTGGAACAGCGACTTTTCAAGGGTTAAAAAATACCAAATACACATAACTAGGTGGGATTCAGGTAACAACCTTCATAAATTCCACAGAAACTAATGTCAAGTACCTGTTCCGGGCCAAATTACAAAGCGTTAATAAAGCCTATTTTCACATGCGTTTTGGGTCTTAAATATATTTCTCAGTTATATTTAACACATCCCAGTGGTTTTAGCATGAATTCCCTAAATAAAGAGTGCGCTCCGGCCTGTTTTAGGCTGTTCCAGGTGATATTTTGTTTTTTAAAGACTTAGCAAAGTATTATATTGAATTGGTTTTGGTTCTTAAATATTGTTCTCAGTAATGTCTAACACATCCCAGTAGTATTGGTTTTGATTTCTTTTATAAATGACCTGTTCCGGCCCGTTCCGTGTTTTACACCATTCCCATATAAGGCCTTCTCCCAACCTACACACATCTCACATCTCTCTGCAGACCCATATCCTCTCACTTTCAAACCCTGATACAACTCAGATTCTCTCCTTCTCCTTATCTCCCAGCTTGACCCTTGGTCTCCTGAGACTGACTTTTTCTGGGGTCTGTTTGCACTTTTTAGCAATTAATCCAAACCACAATCTATGCTCAGTCTATTATGTTGTTCAGCTAAACTGAATCCTCAATATCTCAAAACAATCATGTAATCACATATATAGTTGTCATCAGTGCTTGTTGCCAAAAGTTGTTGCTAGCGCTGCAAGCTCGCGTAGTGAGCCTGCGGCCCGCGCAAAGCGAGGGCCGCTGTTGCTGGCAAGGAGCGCCAAAGGTGCTTCTTGCGCTGGTGATGAGCGCGGTAGGCGCTCATCCCTACGACCCCCTACGACTTTCGTCCTGCAAATGCGGACCGAGGTGGAGGCTCTACGGCGACTCACAACCGCTTACAAAACACAAAGACGAATTACGGACTTACATAAAAAAATACTATGAGCGGGACTTAGGAAAAAAAAATGCGTCCTGACACTCAGGACGTCTGCAAGGCAGGTTACACCTCCATTTAAATCACATTTACACACTTTACAGACTCGGAAAATCCCGAAGCAAGAGAAAAAATGGCCAACGAAACAAACGAAAACGAGGCTAAGGACGTAAAATTACTACACTTACTCGCAAAACGGAACGAACACTGAAGAACACTTAATGCGGCACGTAACACAAACTATGCGGCACGTACCACAGTGAAATTCACCACCATTTCACATGAAACACATAACTATTAGCCGCAAAATGGAGGTTGGAACGCAAATTGAAGGCTGAAACGCAAATAGCGCATGCTTATTGCGTTCTAACGGTTTCAACCACCTCAAAGTTTATAAATACTGCTCACTTTCCAGAAAATTCAACATTTCTCCTCAGGTGATGAACAGTGTCACTGGACAGTTCACTGCTGGCGTTACTTCAGAAGAGAATTCCTTAAAAATTTACAACTTTACAATCTGCAAATTACAACAAAGAGGTAAGCTATAATACATTTAATTAATTAAGAAATACCACCAAAAAAACAAACAAAAGAAGGGAATTTCAAATATTTACAACAAGAACTGGATTCATGTATAGAAACATTTTAAATACACAGATATGTGTATGTCCCCTATAACAAGCTGAATTTAACTACAAAAAAATAACAAAATATATTCAAGTCACATCCAATAGAAGAAATAAAAAAAAATTGCCCAAAAAATAATCTGACACATACATATTTAGCCTGCAGTTCAATATTTTCCTTTTATGCACATTTCCAACAGACTCTGCTTCACCAGCGTCACTCAAGAATTTGCAGTGTGGAGTGTGAAAGCTGAACGATTTTCAACAACACAAACAAAGAAGAAGAGGTAAGATACAAAAATACATTACATTAAAAAAATACCATGCTCTTACAAAAAAAAAAAAACATCATTAACAATTTTGCTTTTTCTTTTTAAACAGACAATGCCTGAAAACTGGAGCATCAACATTGGCAGTAGGGGACCCTCTGTCATTGATACACCAAAAAGACTTCAATCAAGGTATAGTATAACAAGTCAAAACCCAAAACAATAATATCCTGTTTGCTGCTCGCAAATGTCAAACTGAAACTAAAAACAAATAAGAAGCCCCTAATACAAATTAGATTTAACAGAAAACACCACACTTCAAGAAATATTGCTAACACATATAAAATGAAAAAGCGAGGGCCGCTGTTGCTGGCAAGGAGCGCCAAAGGTGCTTCTTGCGCTGGTGATGAGCGCGGTAGGCGCTCATCCCTACGACCCCCTACGACTTTCGTCCTGCAAATGCGGACCGAGGTGGAGGCTCTACGGCGACTCACAACCGCTTACAAAACACAAAGACGAATTACGGACTTACATAAAAAAATACTATGAGCGGGACTTAGGAAAAAAAAATGCGTCCTGACACTCAGGACGTCTGCAAGGCAGGTTACACCTCCATTTAAATCACATTTACACACTTTACAGACTCGGAAAATCCCGAAGCAAGAGAAAAAATGGCCAACGAAACAAACGAAAACGAGGCTAAGGACGGAAAATTACTACACTTACTCGCAAAACGGAACGAACACTGAAGAACACTTAATGCGGCACGTAACACAAACTATGCGGCACGTACCACAGTGAAATTCACCACCATTTCACATGAAACACATAACTATTAGCCGCAAAATGGAGGTTGGAACGCAAATTGAAGGCTGAAACGCAAATAGCGCATGCTTATTGCGTTCTAACGGTTTCAACCACCTCAAAGTTTATAAATACTGCTCACTTTCCAGAAAATTCAACATTTCTCCTCAGGTGATGAACAGTGTCACTGGACAGTTCACTGCTGGCGTTACTTCAGAAGAGAATTCCTTAACAATTTACAACTTTACAATCTGCAAATTACAACAAAGAGGTAAGCTATAATACATTTAATTAATTAAGAAATACCACCAAAAAAACAAACAAAAGAAGGGAATTTCAAATATTTACAAGAACTGGATTCATGTATAGAAACATTTTAAATACACAGATATGTGTATGTCCCCTATAACAAGCTGAATTTAACTACAAAAAAATAACAAAATATATTCAAGTCACATCCAATTAAAGAAATAAAAAAAAATTGCCCAAAAAATAATCTGACACATACATATTTAGCCTGCAGTTCAATATTTTCCTTTTATGCACATTTCCAACAGACTCTGCATCACCAGCGTCACTCAAGAATTTGCAGTGTGGAGTGTGAAAGCTGAACGATTTTCAACAACACAAACAAAGAAGAAGAGGTAAGATACAAAAATACATTACATTAAAAAAAATACCATGCTCTTACAAAAAAAAAAAACATCATTAACAATTTTGCTTTTTCTTTTTAAACAGACAATGCCTGAAAACTGGAGCATCAACATTGGTAGTAGGGGACCCTCTGTCATTGATACACCAAAAAGACTTCAATCAAGGTATAGTATAACAAGTCAAAACCCAAAACAATAATATCCTGTTTGCTGCTCGCAAATGTCAAACTGAAACTAAAAACAAATAAGAAGCCCCTAATACAAATTAGATTTAACAGAAAACACCACACTTCAAGAAATATTGCTAACACATATAAAATGAAACAATATATCCTCTTTACAAAAACCTCTGACCCTAAACCATAACCGAAATCTGAGTGGCAGACACAAAACAGAATAGTATAACAAATATTGTTAACATATAGAAAATGAAACAATGATTCTAACCCATAAGCCAAATCTACCATCCCAAAAGTGGTGCACACAAAACAGGATAGTATAACAAATATTGATAACACATACACAATATATACTAATCCTGTTTTCTGTGACCGAAACTACAACACTAAACAAATAATTTAATTACAACAGTGAGGTACACAAAACAGGATACTACTAAATTACTGCCATCGCTGCACGGTTTCACACACACTATGAAATCTGGACTATTTTACACACAACAAAGAAACCCACAATGCTAATACATTGGTTTCACAAAAATAAGATGCTGTTCTTCACATAAATATTTCTATAAAATAACATTTCTTTTTATCTTTGACAACAGACACTGCCTGAAGACTGTCGCAAGAAGATTTCCAGCACCGGATCAAGTGCCAAAAAATCACAACTAATACTTTGAACAAGGTATAGTAGAGCAAGTCCAAAAATAGAAAGAATAAAATCATGTTTGCTGTATACCAATGTCAACATGAAAAATACAAGAAAATAATAAGCAACGACTAACAATAATGAGACACAGAAAGCACGATCCTTCAACAAATATTGTTCACACATTTCAAATTTGACAAGCAATCCACTTTTAGTGCCAACAACCTGTAACACTAACCCATAACTTAAATCTATCATAACAAATGTGGTGGACTGAAAACTGGATAGTACAACAAATAGGGGGGACACATAACAAATTCAAGAAGAAATCCTCTTCTCTGGCCACTAACCTACAACATTAAACCCACAACCTAAACAGACACAGAAAATAGGATACTACAAAAAAAATATTGGTAACACCTACAAAATTGAAGAATAAAGCCTCTTTTATGGCCCACACCCTATAAGCCTAAAAGTACAACCTAATTCTCCAGTGACAACAATTGTTTACAGAAAACAACAAAATACAACTAATATTGTTAAGACTTACAAAATTTACGCAAACATTCATTTTTGGGTGCTATGCCTATAAGCCAAATCTATAAAGCTCAAATCTCAAAACTACCGTCCACAAAAAATAATAGCACAACAAATAGTAGTAACACATACAAATTTTAGACTATAAAGACATTTTCATCTACAATAACCTAGAAGCCTAAATACACTACCTAAATCTAGAATGACAACACTGTTGCACACAAAACAGAATAGGACCAAAATAAAAACAAATACACTTACGAAACTAATTACAATCAGTAACCAAAATAATATTACATTCTCTTTATCTACAGATTAATATGGCAGATAGTGACAAGAAACAGGAAAAGATAAGACTGCAAACTAGAGAGCGAAAAAAACATGGGCAGACGCCGGAGCGGAAGGAAATTTGCAGAGAAAAAGAATGCAGACGACTTGCAAGCAAAAGACTAGCAGCTGATAAAATAAAATCAACCCCTAAGAAGGCTACAAAAAAAACCAAAAGCATTTAGAACCTGTTGCTGAACAATCGCATAACATTTCCACTGATGACTTACAGACTCAGATTGACATATGTTCTTCAAATTGTCCTTTTACTTAAGTCTTTAGCAGTAGAGGTTCATAATTGTGGTGACATGAATATTCTCTGTCAGTTTTGTGAGGCTTATCATTTCAAACAGGAAAGACCCAGAGATGGTGAGTTCATTAGTTGCTGTCAAAAAGGCAAGGTCAAACTTCCAGAAAGGCAACAATTCCTACCATATTTACAAAGCATTATGACAGAGCTTGCTTTTCCCAACTACAACAATTTCAAAACAAACATAAGATCATACAATAGTGCCATATCCTTTGCATCTATGGGTGCAAAATTAGCTGCTAATGTGCCAGGACATGGCCCTTACTGCTTTAAAGTGCAAGGCCAAATTTACCATCGTACTTCACATTTAATACATCCAGAGCAAGGAGAGCAAAGAAAATTTGCTCAATTATATTTCCTACATACAATGGAAGCTGTTGACCAACGTATGCAGCTTCAAGAAAATAAAAAATGCTTACCCATTGTTTGTATTGAGCTAGATAAAATTATGGCCAATAACCCCTACACTCAAGCTTATAAAAAATTAGCAGAAGTAGAAAAGCAACAACAACTTCATGCAGAAATACATCAATTGCCAATCCCAAAGGTCAATATGGTGCTTAAAAGAGATAGACATACTGACAAACGACGTTATAACTTGTCAACATCAAATGAGGTTGCAATGGTGTTTCAAAATGAAGAAGGAGAACCACCATTTCAGAGAGACATAAGGATATATCCCAGAAATGAGGAGCAACCTTTCATTAATATAAGTATCTTAAGGACAAATTTAGATCCAATGACATATCCAATATTTTTTCCACACGGAGAAGCAGGTTGGCAACCGATATTAACCCTTCAGAGTTACCCAAATTCTAAAGTACGAGTGCGAAATAATATTTCCATACTTGAATTTAAAGTGGCTCAAATTGCCATTCAAAATCAATTCAATCCTATTGTATGTGGCGGAAAACTAACACAACAATGGATCATTGATTCCTATTTGCAAGTTGAAGCAAATAATTTAAACTTCATAAAATATCAACAAGATAAACTACGTGTAGAACAGTATTGTGGATTGATGGATTATGTCGCTGAGGTTGCTACAACCAGAGACATGACAGCTGGCAAAACCATCATTTTACCACCTTCTTTCCAGGGATCTCCTCGCAATATGCGAGAAAGATACAATGATGCCATGGCTATTGTAACAAAATTTGGTAAACCAGATTTATTTATTACATTTACATGTAATCCACAATGGCCAGAGATTACACACAATTTGCTAACTGGCCAAACTGCTTCTGATAGACCAGATTTAGTGGCCAGAGTCTTTAAAATAAAATTAAATGAATTAATACGTGACATAACCATAACTCAGTTATTTGGCAAATGCCTGGCTTATGTTTATACTATTGCATTTCAAAAGAGGCTTTCCACGTGCACATCTTCTTATAATCCTTCAAGAAAAAGATAAGTTAGATACTGGTGACAAAGTGGATTCAGTCATTATTGCTGAACTACCAGATCCAGAACTACACAGTAGACTATATGAGATTGTAACTCATCGTATGATTCCCGGACCGTGTGGAGATATAAATCCACAGTCACCATGTATGGAAAATAAGAAATGTACAAAAGAATTTCCAAAAGATTATCGAGACAAAACTTATGCTAATTGTGATGGGTATCCATTATATAGAAGAACAGAAGGACAAACTGCCATTATTCGCAGCAAAAAGGTTGATAACAGAACAGATATGTGGTACCATACAATCCACATTTACTCATGAAGTATAATGCACACATGAATGCTGAAGCCTGCACTTCTATCCATTAAATATGTCTACAAATATATTTACAAAGGCTATGATGCAGCTACTGTAGTCATCAAAAGTGCAGAAAATAACGAACCCAGTGAGTTAGTACATGATGAACTTGCATTTCATGTAGATGCTCGCTATGTGAGTGAGCCAGAAGCTATGTGGCGGCTTCTAAAATTTGAAATGCACGATCGATCACATGCAGTATATCGATTAGCGGTACATTTGCCACAAAGACATTTAGTGTATTTCCAAGCTGGAAATTAAACAAATGCTTTAGCACAAAGTGAGCATCGCCACACTACACTAACTGCATGGTTTCAATTAAATTCTACTGACTTACAGGCAAGGTAATTGTTATATATTGACATTCCATACCATTATGTTTTCGTTAATGGATTATGGGAAAAAAGAAAAAGGCGTGGAAATAAAATAATCCCAAGAATTTACACTGTAAGTCCAAGAGACCTTTAACGTCTCTACTTACGACTACTACTTCTATATGTTCCTGGTGCACAAAGTTTTGAACACATAAGAACTGTTAATGACATAGTATATGAATCATTTCATTAAGCTATGCGCCATAGAAACTTCCTAGCTGATGATACAGAATGGGAAAGATGTCTAGAAGAAGCAGCACTATGTCAAATGCCACGGCAGATGAGGGAACAATTTGCATTTATTTGTATCTTCTAAAATGCTCCAAATGCATTAGCTTTGTGGGACAAATTTAAAACAAATATGGCTGAAGACTTTTTGCAACGATACAATGAGCCTATTGCACAATTAAAAGCATTAATTGAAATCCAAGAGGTCTTTCTAACTCATGGATTAAGTTGTGCAAGTTTTAATCTGCCAGATCCAGGTCTTATAGGTAACATCAACTTTGAAGACTATGACATTCAACTACAAAGAGAAAAAACAGAAGAAAGACTTGCAACTTTAAATACATTACAATTGCAAGCATTTAATGCTATCAAAAATGCCCTAGATGATGACATGGTCAAAGAGCGTTATTTCTATCTAGATGGACCGGCAGATCAGGAAAAACGTATCTATATAAAATATTGATGAGTTTTGTACGAGCACAAGATGAAATAGCACTCACATTTGCAACCACTGGAATTGCTGCACTTTTGTTAGAAGGTGGAAGGACTGTGCATAGTGGATTTAAACTGACAGTGCCTATTTTAGAAACATCAGTGTCGGATATTCGAATGACATCATTACAAACAAAAAAAACTAAAAAAACTAAATTAATTATAATAGATGAGGCTACAATGATGTCATGCCATGCCCTACAATGTATTGACCGTTTGCTTCGTGAAGTGATTGAGAATACTTTGTCATTTGGTGGAAAGGTCATGTTGTTAGGTGGCGATTTTAGACAAACATTAGCTGTCGTTGTACATGGAAATCGAACCGACATTATCAAAACATGTAAAAAAGTCAAGTACACAATGGAAAATATTTACCCATATTCAATTACAACAAAATATGAGATCAGAAGGAGAAAATTATTTCAATGATTGGCTTATTACAATTGGAGAAGGAAAAACAGAACGAATCCCAAATTTACCTGAGGACAATGTGCACATCCCAGCTCATATGATTTGCAAACAAGATCTTATATCGGCTATATTCGAAAGTACAATAAATAATGAGGACTATGCAGAACTTGCTAACAAAGTAATACTAACATGCAAAAATAAGGATGCATTACGCATCAATAATGAAATATAAAAAAAAATGAATGCATAACAAAAACATTACTGATTCTCTACTTGCTGATGACAAAGAAAGTCAGGCAATCTTTTCTACTGAATTCATTAACTCATTAATTCCTTCTGAAATGCCACCACATATTTTGCAGCTAAAGAAAGGTGTCATGTTACTGCGAAATATGAACCCAAAAAAAGGCCTATGCAATGGTACAAGATTAATTGTTCAAGAATTAAAGGACCATTTCATAGATGCTGAAATTCTAACTGGTACCCATAAAGGAGAGAGAGTTTTCAAACCAAGAATAGATTTTGCACCAAGTGAAAGTAGCCTCCCTTTTGTACTTCAAAAAAGACAATTTCCCATCATTATGGCATTTACCATGACCATTCACAAGGACAAACTTTCAAATCTGTTGGTATATTCTTAGAACAACCAGTATTTGCACATGGCCAGCTTTATGTTGCCTTTTCAAGGTTCAAGGATCCACAGGCTATTAAAGTTTACATTGAAAACAATGAAAGTCAAGGTGATTTATTACATGATGAACGCATTTTTACTAAAAATATTGTCTACTATGAAGTACTGTAACTTTAATTCCAACAAACACAACACATGACACAGAACCAGCAATCAAAAATAAGAAATGACCTCTACGACAATTTAACAACAAAAAACACAAATTAAACATACAGAAAGGTAGTTTAATTTCAATAATGCCATTTTATGTCACTCAAACTCTTTTTAGAACACCACCATTTTCATAACAAACTCTATACAATGGCAAAACACATAGAGAACAGTGTTTACACAAACTTTAATGTCGCGCGTTCTCTTTTTAGAGAACCACTATTCCACATAGGAAACTCTTTGTGCCATTTTCAACAATTACAACAACAATAACAAAATGTCAACCATCAAAAAGCAACAACGACAAAATAAATCATTACTATTTCATGGAAGTAGCCTTTTTGCATGATTAGCCCCACAAAACACTTGCCTTGCATTTTAAAACAATTACAGTTTAAATGTTGCTTCAGTATGTTACTGTTTACAATGTTACAAGTTTTTACAAAAAAAAAGCCAAACTTCTTTAATTGCACATATTTTACATTTTTTGACGGGCAAGTTGCTAGTATTATATAATTATATAAATCACATTGGATAAAGGTGCTATATACAAATGCATATGAATAAAATAAAGAAATATATCAAATAAATACTTATGAATATTTGGCTCTTTCCCTACTTGTTCAGTTCCAACACAGGTTACATAAGTTAATTTGTTATGCTAAGCAAATGTATAAAATGCTGCTTGTATTAATTATCCTTTAAGCTATTATAAATATTCATATTTACCAATGGGAAAAATACAGCTGGACTCCACTTGTTTATGTGTCCTCAAAAAGTCTGTAAACAGCATGTTTCAGCAAAAACTTTGCAGGCTCAGCATGCTTTCACAGAAGGAAACTCCAAGGATGGGTGCCCCGAGGCACACTTTCTGTGCTACTGCCAGGACAAGTTGCTTTGGAGGTGATGTTGTAATGTCCTCAAAACATGGTTCACATCGGAGTTTGTGTTCTTTTTGCTGTGATATTCAGTAAAGTAGTAATTTTTATGGATCAGGGTCAAAATATCTTAGCTCTCTTTTAGTGCAGTTACTCTTCTGGACATTGGGGTCAGCTGGCAGCTCCAGATGGCTGGTGTAAGAGGGAATCCTTGTGGCAAGTCACAGGGTCTAACCAGTAGCCCCTTCAGATCTAGTCTACTTGCCCCAGTCACATGTGCATATTCATACTGATACAGATGGAACTGATGGCCAAATACTCACAAACATTTAGTTAGGGGATAAGGGTATTAGAGACATAGAAAAGATATATATATATTTGGTTAGTTTTCTAGTTATTAGTTGGATTCCATTCAAAACTAGTTCACTATACAGCAGGGATATCATGATCCAGTCTGCATTTAATGTGAAACGTTTACGGGTATAATTTTGAAATAAAGTTGCTTTATTCAGTGGTCCAAGACAAGTCGTACTGGTTTTCTGGATAATTTCATGCAAGTACAGGCAACACTCACATATATAGTTATCAGTGTATATAACGTTTGCAATGTTGGTCACGCAGTTGCAACCTTGAGAAGCGAGGCGATGCAGGGGCTTCGTCACACATGCAAGGGTCGTAAAGCCAAATTTCAGAAACAGCATGAAAACGATGCTCAGCAACGCCAGGCTCGCAAAACGTACAAAATACACAACGCTGAGGATAGTAACACTTACATGAACCACACCAGGCACACAGGACTTTGTAAATAAAACCAAAGGCAGTCACTGCGCGCCACAAAAAAATTCAACACACACACAGAGGAGAAAGACACAGGGAAGGGACAGGGGGGAGATGGTGGAAAGCACTAAACTTGCAGGTTACCAAACCCTGCAATCAGCGGGGAGACCCAAACAACCGTACAGTAGGAGAGAGAAAAGGCTTGCAATGAGCACCAACGGTGCTCATTGCGAGCCACACGATGAGCACCGCGAACGGGAGAGGCTTGCAATGAGCGCAGGCGAGAGAAAAGGCTTGCAATGAGCGCCAAAGGTGCTCATTGCGATCCATCTGATGAGCGCCAAAGGCGATCATTCCAGAGCTCATGACGGGCACCGCGAGCACGAGAGTCGCTCAGCGTGGGGCTCGTGATGAGTGTTGAAGGTGATAAGTGCAAAGCAGGAAACTTAAAGTACACTGGGGAGAGGCTCGCAATGAGCGCCAAAGGTACTCAGAGGACCAAAAGCCTCACATTGTGTGGCAAACAGAATTGCCAGCCTTACAATTTGAATCCTTTCATTTTTGAGGGGCAATTTTCTAGTAACATATAATTAACAAAAAACAATAATTATCAATAATTTAGGCAACATTACCAGAGCAGATATACAAGATATTGAGAGAGGCATATTCTCTCATGATAAGGTCACACAGGTTTTGATTTTTAGCTTTCATAAGCTCTTCTTGGCAGTTTTTGGGCCTAAATCTCGACTTTCCTTGCACCCTCTACGAGTGCGGCCCTAATCTGCTAAAATGCGTGTTGATGGTCACGCTTTTTGGCCTTCTTTGGGGATTTTGGCCCAAATCAACTAAACTTAAACCTTCTTCTAGCTTTCCATTAGTCCTAAACCGTACGTCTCTAGGCACCACATCTATCACTTTCTATAAATTCTAAATCTGCCTTCATCAAGCACCACCTCAACCACGCTTTCCATAGTTCCTTAATCAGTCTTTGCTAGGCACCGCAGCAATCATGCTTTCCATATGTCTCTCATCTGGTGAACTCCATGTCCATGAGGGTTAAGGCAGTGCTGGAAAATAACGGTGGCCACACAAAATATGGACTCTTTGGGCCCAATTTGGACATTTCCACTAAGGGGTGTACTCACTTTTGTTGCCAACGGTTTAGACAATAATGGTGTGTTGAGTTATTTTGAGGGGACAGCAAATTTACACTGTTATTCAGGCTGCACACTTACTACTTTACATTGTAGCAGAGGGTCATTTCTTCAGTGTTGTCACATGAAAAGATATAATAAAAAATTTACAAAAATGTGAGGGGTGTACTCACTTTTGTGAGATACTGTCTGTACATATATAGTTGTGCAAAAAGTTTGCATACCCTGGCAGAAATTGTGTAATTTTGACATTATCATATTTTTTCCGTGTATAAGACAATATTTTTTTACCCAAATTTTTAAGTTTAAAATAGGGGTCGTCTTCTACACGGAATATGCTGTAAAACTGCAAGTGGCCACTAGATGTTGTGTTGTTTTGCAGGCGCTGCCAGGGGGAACATAACCGGATGTCTAGCACACAAGGTCCCTCCAGGGTCTGCTGGGGGCTCATGGCTGTGGATGGGGGGCTGCTCAGGGTGAGGGCATAGAGTGGGGCCTGGGGTCCCCATATTTATTTCTTCATATTGGGCTCAAAAAATAGAGGTCATCTTATACATGGAAACATACGGTAATTTTGAAAATATGACTGATCATGCAAAAAAAATCTTTTATTGAAGGATAGTGATCATATGAAGCCATTTATTATCACATAGTTGTTTGGCACCTTTTTAAATCATAATGATAACAGCAATCCCCCAAATGGCCCTGAACATAAGTTTGAATACCCTTAGTTCTTAAGAGAAAGCTGAATAGGGGAGGGGTAGCTGAGATGTTGCTGAGTGAAACCATTGCTCTCGAGCAATGGCAATGTCCTCTCTGACATTTTTCTTTGATGGATATAAATTTGTGGTCGGCCCCTCTCCTCGTGTAGCCGAGGTGTGGCCTGTAGCTACGCCCTAACTGACTCACCAAGAGGGTCAAGGGATGAGTGAGGTGAGGAGAGAAGGAAGGGGACCTATGAAAACATGATTGAGATGATGGAAAGTGTGAACGAGGTAAAGCCTGCGAAGGCTTGTTTAGGACTTACGGAGAGCATTAACGAGGTAAAGCCTGCAAAGGCTGGTTTAGGACTTATGGAAAACTTGAGGAAAGTCAAAGGTTAGAAGAT
Source organism: Discoglossus pictus (assembly GCA_027410445.1). Lineage (NCBI taxonomy): Eukaryota > Metazoa > Chordata > Amphibia > Anura > Alytidae > Discoglossus > Discoglossus pictus. The sequence goes on from CM050163.1 coordinate 37,209,324, forward strand.
TTGGGCCAGAATCCGCAAAGGAGGCTTGCAAAAGCCTAAAAGGCGTAACCTTGGGCACGGACAAGGGACGCAAGTTTGCAGATTTGGGCCCAAACCCGCCCAAGAAGGTTTAGGAAAGTAGAGAAACTTAGTAGGTTTGGGCCCAAAACCAAGTGTATGAAAGCGGGAGCTGAATTCTGGATGTAAACAAAGAAACAGCTTAGGAGTTTTGGGCCAAAATCCACCAAGAAGAGCTTGAGATGGGTAGAAAGCTTACTTTGTATAATGGTTATGTAAGGAGAAAGGCTAGAAGTGGAACCATTGCTCTCTGGCAGTGGGTATGCCATCACAGACATAAAGGTCCAAAAGGCAGCAAAGAGCTTGCAGACGTGAGGCTTGCAAAGCTGAAAGACAAGAGAGTGCAGAGACACATCCTGCAGGCACATGTTCAGAAATGAACTAAGCAAAGGAGAGGAGGACAGGAAGTGCTTATGAAAGCTGAAGAAGGCAGCTACCACAGGAAGAGGCGGAATGAGAGAGGGCCCCTCCCACAAACCCAGGTATCAACCTGGAATATAACTAATATAGTTGTTGTACTGCAAGATTGTGTGTAATGCTTGCAAAATAGCGAGTTGCGCATGCGGGATGCACATTGCAAGGCTCTCATTAGGCGCCTTGCATTGTGTGGTGAGGCCTCACGCCTCGCATTTCGCAACAAAGCCTTACATTTCATGGCAAAGGGAGAGAAAAGGCGAGAGAAGGAAAGGGGTTGGGAGAGGGAAAAGGAGAGGGAGAGAGAGAAGGAGGGGGAGAGAGAGAGAAGGACGGAGTGAGAGAGAAGGACGGAGTGAGAGAGAAGGACGGAGTGAGAGAGAAGGAGGGGGAGGTGAGAGAGAGGGAGAGAGAGAGAGAAGGAAGGATGGAGAGAGAGAGAGAATGAGGAAGAGAGGGAGAAGGAGGAAGAGAGAAGGAGGGAGAGAGAGCGAGAAGGAGGGATAGAGAGAGAAAAGGAGGGATAGAGAGAGAGAAGAAGGGAAAGAGAGAGAGAGAAGAAGGGAGGAAGATATGGAAGGAGGGAAGGAGAGAGAGCGAAGGAGAGGGCGCACAGAGAGAGAGAGTCAGGGTAAACAGAGAGAGGGTGCACAAAGAGACAGAACACACAATATTTTACTGTCATTTTTGACGGGCAAGTTTCACATATATAGTTGTAAACAAGTGGGTTGTTGCTAACGCTGCAGGCTCGTGAAGCGAGGGGCCGCAAAAGCGGAGGTGGAGGCTCCCACATCGACCGCAAAATTTACGGGTTAGCATCCACAAATACAAACCGCATCCACAAATACGACCTCGCAAAAATACGACCTTAGCGCCTGAAACACACGCACATGAAAACATTAAAAACACAATAAATACACACAACAAACACATAAAAAGCTTACCCATTACAAGGTAGGGAACCCAGGTGAAAGTTAAGTTACACCTGAATTTAAGTTGAAATACAAGAGTTTAGACACACGAAAATCCCCTAAGCAAGAGAAAAAATGGCCACCAAAAAAAAAAAAAACAAGGCTACAGGACTCTAAACATGCAAAACACCACGAAACACATACAGATTTAACGAAAAAGCCGGACGAGGTGCAAGAACAAGGACACAAAACCAGCTACAGCCGCGTAACACACATTAGGCGCCATTTTACAACACTAAGACAATGCAGAAGTACACAGCTACCCTAACGGATTTGCCTTGAGCACGCACACTACTTATACTACACCCTACACACATTGCTGACACTTACACAGCAGCGCCACAGCACTGAAAACACACATTGGATGCTGCAGCAACATGAAAACAGATTGCCAGCTCTTCAGCACAATGCTTCCTGCATATATTACTTCAAAAAAGGTAAAGTATATTAATTTATTATTTTATTCATTATTTCATTAAAAAACACCCAAAAAAAAAAACAACGCTGCTCATAGCACACAAACAACCAACAGCCTCGCAATGAGCGCCTTCGGCGCTCATTGCGAGCCACGTGATGAGGACCGAAGGAATTTAAAGCGTGATGACCCCTGCCATTACCTCTCATTCAATGATAGAAGGATTACAACTCACACATATATAGTAATTACTGTATTTCTTGGAATTCTGAGCAGGAAACAATTTTTTTTAACTTGTTTTAGACATTCAAATGTGAACACAAATGTACTATTTATTTACTGTACAGTGGAGGGCTTCTATCGCTCTTTTGCTCTTTTGACCACCGTATATTAAATGATTGTTGTGGAAAACTACCTACTCACTACACAAGCTGGGATCCCTCCCCAGGCTGATGATAGACAGTAACCTTGAAACAGGTGTCCATAGGTAGGATTCCCAGCTTGTGTATAATCCAACCTTGGCTTTGCAAAAAAGCTGTGTAATGAAGCAGGCATAAGCTTAAAGGAAGCCATGTTTAAAATGCTTATGGATTGAAGAGCGTAGCCTTTGTGGGTACATTTGCATGTCCCTGCTCAGCTTCCCATGCAGTGTAATAACTGAATTTATCTGAATTCTGAGCAGTTTTTTTTTAAACTTGTTTAAGACATTCAAATACTATATATATATATATACTAGCGTATATGTTTTAAAAGTTGTTTAGTTATTAATATACATATGGAATTGTAAGGTAGCTAATGTTGTTTTCTGTGTACTACTGAAATATAGAAATCAAATTAATTAATTAATTTCCGTATTTTTATGCATTGTGTTGAAGAGCTGGCAATCTGTGTTGATGTTGCAGCAGCATTAGTGGTGTGGAGGTGCTGTGTAAGCGTGATGAACGTGTGCAGTGTAATAGTGTGCGTGCGCGATCCGAAACCGTTAACGTAGCTGTGTACTTCCGCATTATCCTAAAATGCCGGATAATGTGTAGTATGCGTCTTAGCGGATTATCGGTACGTGTTTTCCGTGGTTATAGTGCTGTCGCCTGGTTTTCGTTTTGTTCATCCAGCATTTTTTCTGCGGCGCTCATTGCCAAAGTACTACTGTTTAACGGCTTGCCTCGCTGTGCGAGGCTCGCCGGGCGATGAACGCCTGCTGCGCTCATCGCTAAGCCCGCTAAAGTACTACGGGTTAACAATATGGTAAAACGGTCAAATGACGGTCAATAAAAATTAAATGTAGTGAAATTTGTTTGCCACACAACATGACGCTACATTTGTCCCTTTTTTTTTTTTCTTAAAATAAATACAATTTTTTATTTTTTTTTGTAACTTGCAACTTATATTTCATCAAATGCGTTGGTTTAGGCGGGAAATCCGCGAGACAAAGTCGTTAAATCTGTGTTAATGCGTAAATCTGTAATTGTGTTTCGTAAAATGTACTCATTGCGCAGTTAATCCGCATCCTTTATCTCGTTGTTTTTCAAACACATACGTCTGTGGCTGTGTTTTACGCAGTTCGTAGTAGTATAGCCTCGTTTTCATTTTTTTCGGCTGCCATTTTTTTCTCGCTTAGCCGATTTTCGATCTTTGTAACTCGGCTAAATCGCTGTAAATTGGAGTTCCAACTCACTTCCAGACGTCCTGCCTGGTTCCCCATGCTGTAAGTGACCTTTATTTTATTTTTGTGTGTGTATTTAGTGTTTTTTTTAGTGTTTTGGTTCCGCCGCTTATGTCGTAATTTTTGTCATCTCGTATTTTTTTTCTAAGTGCTACGGTTTAACGGCTCGCCTTCCTATGCGAGGCTCGCCTGCAATGAGCGCCTGCAGCGCTCATTGCCAAAGTGCTACGATTTAACATAACGGCTCGCCTCGCTATGCGAGGCTCGCCTGCAATGAGCGCCTGCGGCGCTCATTGCCAAAGTGCTACAATTTAACGGCTCGCCTCGATGCGCGAGGCTCGCCTGCAATGAGCGCCTGCGGCGCTCATTGCCAAAGTACTACGATTTAACGGCTCGCCTTGGTGCGCGAGGCTTGCCTGCAATGAGCGCCTGCGGCGCTCATTGCCATAGTGCTACGATTTAACGGCTCGCCTCGCTGCGCGAGGCTCGCCGGGAAATGAGCACCTGCGGCGCTCATCGCTAAGTCGTACGCACTACGCAACAGAGCGTGACGACGAATCGGAGTTAGACAATTATAATATGTGATATATATATATATATATATATATATATATATATATACTAGCGACTTGCCCGTCAAAACTTACGTCAATAAAATGTAAAGCCTGGCAATGGTGTTTGCCACACATTGCGAGCCCCTCCCCCCTCTAACCTGCCTGCCTTGCGATGAGCGCCTCCCTTGTGTCTCTCTTCCCCCTCCTCTCCCTCCCCGTGTCTCTACCCCTCCTCTACCTCCCCTGTGTCTCTCCCCCCTCCTCTGTGTCTCCCTCCTCTCCTACCCGTGTCTCTCACCCCCTCCTCTCTTCTGTGTCTTTCACCCCCTCCTCTCCCTCCCGTGTCTCCCATCTCGCTCCTGCGCACGCGACTGGTTGTGCGCGCGCATGCTCGAGAACGCACTTGAGGGCGCTGCCTCATGTGCGCGTGCCCGTCCATGGCCCAGGCGCAATATGCATTTGCATGCGTAAATTTGGAATTGCGAGTTGTTTGGCACGCAACTTTTAACACTGTGTGACGACAACTCGCAATTACGACAACTATAATATGTGATAAATATATATATACTTAAAAAATGATGGGAGTGAAATAGTTAACCTTGCAATGATGTTTGCCACATAATGCGAGGCTATGGGTCCTGTGAGCAGTTTTATACGTCCCTGGGGCTAGTTTTGCGTCCTTCGGGCTATTTTTACATTTTTCGGCTTAGTTTTCGTTGTGTTGCGTTTTTTCGGCAGCCTTTTTTTTTAGTTGTTGAAAAACGCCAAATATGCCTCAAATTAACTTGCAACCTCACTCACAGGCTCCCTGGCACTCCCCATGTGCTGTGTGTAAGTTAATTTTGAGGCATATTTGTTATGTTATTGAGGTCTTTGCAGTTCCGTTGTTTGGGCGGTAAAGTCGGTCGTAAGTCCTGCATGCCTCAACTGCTAGCCTTGCTTCGCGAGGCTCGCAGTGCAATAAGCGCCTTCACTCATTGAAGCCTAAGTGCTGCGTGCCTCAACTGCTCGCCTCGCTTCGCAAGGCATGGGGTCGACGTCTTGCCTCGTCTACGGGCTGCAACAGCATGACCAACAGCATGATCCAATCCCCAACACCTCAAAGTGGTGAAGGTGAGCTACCGTATTTTTCGCCCTATAAGACGCACCGGCAGATAAGACGCACCTAGTTTTTAGAGGAGGAAAACAAGAAAAAAAAAATCTGAATCAAACACAAATACACTTTACACACAGATACACACCTACATTACACACAAATATATATATATATATATATATATATATATATATATATATATATATATATTTAGATACACATACATACATATACATACACACATAAATATACATATATATATATATATATATATATATATATATATATATATAGATACATATACATACACACATACATACACACACATACATGCACACATACACACACACATACATACATACACATACATGCACACACATACATGCACACACATACATGCACACATACACATACACATACATACATACATATACTGCAGCATTTGGGAGCCCTTGACCCTCCCTGACCCTCCCTGACCATCCTGATCCTCCTGATCCTCACCTTCCTTCTGATCTCTGCCATCTTGATCTCACCCCAGCGCTTCCTACCAGCACTCCTCGTGTACTGCAGCGTTGCGTGTGTGACGTCACTAGGACGCACCGGCCGACGCGATGCTGGTAGGAAGCGCTGGGGTGAGATCAAGAGGACAGAGGCAGTTTGAAAAGGTATATTCGCCGTATAAGACGCACCAACTTTCCTCCCCCAGTTTTGGGGAAGAAAAAGTGCGTCTTATACGGCGAAAAATACGGTAAATCAGAACTTACCAAGAGAAGTGTCCCTTCTAGAAAAAAAAACGTGATAAAACTGTACTCTGCATTATATCACAGCCACCTTAATATTCTTGATTTTTTTATTTCAATAATGTACCAAATTTAGAGGACTGTGTAATAATTACACAAATAATCAAATAATTATTTGTAGGCCCAAAATTCTAAATTACTGTCAAATGATATGCAAACCCAGCTCTCCCTCTAGTGGTAAATAGTTGTTAAAACAACAGGTGTTTTTCATAAAAGAGATTTTGAAGGCAAATGGCATTCCACCAGTATTATTAATATTATTATTAATTGTTATTTGTAACGCGCCAACATATTCCATAGCGCTATACAGGGGAAAAGAACAAAGAAAAATACAATGTTAAGAAACTGCAGAAAATGGAGGACCCTGTTGTGAGCTTAGAATCTTTAGAGAAGCTTTTTTTCCCAAAGCACTCTCTACAAGATTAGAAACTTGCTACTTACAATCCAAAGGTATATGGCCTTGATTCAACTGAACCCGTAATGTAGCCAGTCAACTAATTTGCTATTCAATTGGCATCTTTTTGCAAGCGCAAACGATCTATGGGTTACAGGCTGAAAATCCCTGCGGTTGTCAAGAACGTAACTTAAAACCCATCTAAGCCTTTGATCTTACAAGCCCACAAAAGTTAAGATTGCAAATCGCTATTCAATTGCTACATCAAGCCCGCAAATATTTTCAAACCCGGAAATGTCAAATATAGAAGAAAATCCTATGGGTACCAGATAGGACTCACATGGGGGTTTAACTCCTTTCCATAGCACTTTAAATGCTAATAAAAAAGACATTAGAAGTAATTGCACAACATCCTTAAGCTTGTAAATCAGCAGTCAAAAATTTTTTTTTTTATATGTCATTTCGGTGTTATATCAATCTCGGGAACTAATGAGTTAATACATATCAGGCCACCCACATGGACTAGAACATTTCCTTCATTATTTTTTTTTTATTTTGAACATGGCAGGATTGCGAGTCTGCTCGCATATTGGAGTCCTAAACACTAATTGATTGACATGTAACCTCCATGTTTTACTGACATAATGATGATGGTCTCATTTCCTATTGGCTGTTTCTAAATGGGTAGTTACGGCCTTGCTTAATTGATCATGATCAGGCTCTGAAATGCTACTTACGATTGCATGGTTTACAGTTTAGACATTCGGCCCGTAAATTGCAGGCTTGTTCAATTGAATCGCTCTGTAATTGTAGTAAATTTCAAGCCCGCACCAAGCCCGCAGACATACAGCCTGTACAACGCAAACTGTGGGCTTGCAATTGAATGAGGCCCTATGTATAGATGGGCGAACTCAAAGGTTTATCTATAAAAACACAACAAGCTATATTGTAAGAAAATTAGTTTAATTATTATTATTATTATTATTATTATTATTATTATTATATTATATCAATGTACAAGTAACACCAGATCTGATGAAGTGGTTGGGCCAAAGCCGAAAGGACACCCAGCTGCGCATGTGTCTGGACATGAAAGCAAAGTCTGATGCTGCAAAGATCAATTCAGAATAGGAATCTGGAATGTTTGAACTATGAAGCAAGGCAAACTAGATGTGGTCAAGAATAAAATGACAAGGTTAAACATTGATATCCTGGGAATTGGTGAACTTAAATGCACTGGAATGGGACATTTCATATCAGACAACCACCAGATCTTCTACTGTGGTAAAGATTTCTGCAAAAGAAATGGAGTAGCCCTCCTAGTCAATCAAAAAGTGGTCAAAGCAGTGCTCGGTTACAACCTGGTAAATGACAGAATGATTTCAATTCAAATTCAAGGCAAGTCATTTAATATTATTATTATTATTGTTTATTTATAACGCTCCAACATATTCCGTAGGACTGTATCACAGTGATCCAAGTCTATGCTCCAACAACGGATGGTGAAGAGGTTGAAGTTGTCCAGTTCTACGAAGACATTCAACACATCATAGATATAAACCCAAAAAAAGATGTTACTATCATCATAGGAGATTGGAATGCTAAAGTAGGGAACCAAAAGACTCCTGGAATAACTGGCAAATTTGTTCTTGGAGTACAAAATGAAGCAGGTCAGAGATTAGTAGAATTCTGTCAAGATAATTCTCTGGTCATAACACCCTCTTCCAATAGCCTATCAAACTACTCTACACATGGACATCACCAGATGGACAACATAGAAATCAGATTGATTCTATACTTTGCAGCCAAAGATGGAGGAGCGCTATACAGTCAGTAAAAACAAGACCTGAAACTGACTGTTGCTCAAACCATGAGCTTCTTATTGCAAAGTTAAAAATTAAACTGAAGAAAAGAGGAAAAACCATCAGACCAAGTAGATCCGAAATAAATGATATCCCCTGTGAATATGCAGTGGAAGGAAGAATAGATTTAAGGAACTAGACTTGGAAGATAGAATGCCTGAAGAACTTTGGATCGAAGTTTGCAATATAATCTAGGAAACAGCAACAAAGAATATCCCTAAAAGAAGGAAAAGTAAGAAGTCAAACTGTCTGATGACGCTTTGAAAGTAGACCAGGAAAAAAGGAAAGCCAAAGGTAGTGGAGATAAGAAAAGATTTGTCCAACTGAATGCAGAATTCCAGAGGATAGCAAGAAGAGACAAGGAGTCATTCTACAATGAGCGATGTAAAGAGATTGAAGAATATAAACGAATGGGTAAATCAAGAGATCTCTTCAAGATAATTGGAAACCTAAAAGGCACCTTTCATGCAAAAGTGGGAGTGATAAAAGACAAAAATGGTAGGGAGTTAACAGAAGAAGATCAGATAAAGAAGAGGTAGCAGGAATACACTGAAGATCTATACAGGAAGGATCTTAACAGCAGTGATGACCTCAGTAGTTTGTCGAATGAGTTGGAGCCAGACATCTTGGAGAGTGAAGTGAGACTGGCCCTAGGATGTCTTTCTGATAATAAGGCTGCAGGAGGTGATCCTCATTGAACTATTCAAAATTCTACAGGATGATGCTATGAAAGTGTTACTTGCCGTATGACAACACATTTGGAAAACTCAACAATGGCCAATAGACTGGAAAAGGTCAGTTTACATCCCAATCCCAAAAAACGGCAGTGCCAAAGAGTGCTCCAATTATCGAACAATGGCACTCATTTCAAATGCCAGCAAGGTAATGCTTAAGATTCTACAAGTTCGACTCCAACAATATATGGACCAGGAACTACCAGATGTGCAAGCCGGGTTCCGCAGAGGAAGAGGCACAAGAGATCAAATTGCCAATATCCACTGGATAATAGAGAAAGTAAGAGAGTTCCAAACAAACATTTACTTCTGCTGCATAGACTATTCTAAATCCTTTGACTGTGTGGATCACAACAAAATGTGGCATGTCCTTAAAGAGAAGGGGGTACCAGATCATCTCATCCTCCTTCTAAAGAATCTGTATGTCGACCAAGAAGACACGGTCAGAACAGAACATGGGCCAACAGAATGGTTCAAGATCGGAAAAGGAGTGCAACAAGGTTGTATATTGTCAACTTATTTATTCAACTTATATGTAGAGTACATTATGCGTAAGGCTGGACTGGATGAATCCAAAGCCGGAATCAATATTGCTGGAAGGAATATCAACAATCTCAGATACGCCGATGATACTACTCTGATGGGTTAAAATGAGGAGGAACTAAAGGACTTATTGGTAAGGGTAAAAGAAGAGAGTGCAAAAGTTGGCCTGCTGCTCAACTTTAAAAAGACGAAGATGATGGCAAACGGCAATCTCACTTCCTGACAAATAGATGGGGAAGAAGTGGAGGCAGTGACAGATTTTATTTTCCTTGGATCCAAGATCTCTGCAGATGGTGACTATAGTCATAAAATTAAAAGATGTTTGCTTGTGGGGAGGAAAGCTTTGGCAAGCTTTAACAAGCTAGTAAAAAGTAAAGATATTAAACTATCAACAAAGGTATGCATAGTTTGAACTATGGTATTCCCAGTAGTAATATACGGATGTGAGAGCTGGACCTTAAAGAAATATGAGCGCCATAGAATTGTCGCCGTAGAATTATGGTGTTGGAGAAGACTGCTTAGAGTCCCTTGGGCTGCATGAAGATCCAATAAATCAATAATTCAGGAATCAAGACAAACTGTTCACTAGAAGGTATGATCATGAGGCTGAAGCTCAAATATTTTGGCCATATTATGAGATGGCAGGATTCCCTAGAAAAGACTCTGATGCTGGGAGAGATTGAAGGCACAAGAAGAAGGGGGCAAAAGAGGCGGAGATGGATAGATGAAGTCACTGATGCAGAGATGCACCTTCGTGCTGTGGTCCATAAGGTCACAGAGAATTGGACGCGACTGAACAACCAAACAACAACAAAGTGGGATTAATTCTGTATTGCTACCATGTCATGTTGAACGTTTGTTTGTACTTCAATGGAGCTCTGAGCTATACCCCATAGGGTGAACAAAGATGGGCAAGTCATAGCAGAGAGATCAGAGGAATTGCAGTCCACTGGGGAATAAACTAGAAGCCCACTCCAGTATCTTTGACAAGATAACTTTATGGACATGCACAGTATGGCACCAGAAGATGAGCCCCTCACGTGAGAAAGAGTCTTCCACATTGCTGGGTTAGTTCAGAGGGCGAGTCCAAATAGCACCAAATCTAATGAAGAGTTTTGCCAAAGTCAAGACATGTGCTGTGGATGTACCTGGAGGGGAAAGGAAAGTCTACTGCTGTAAAGAACGTTAGAACTATGAACCAAAGCAAACTGGATGTGGTTAAACATCAGATGACAACATTAAACATTGATATCCTGGGAATTAGTGAACCTAAATGTCCTGAATGGAACATTTCATATCAGACAACCACCAGATGTACTGTGGTCAAGAATCCTACAAAAGAAATTAAGTAGTCCTCATAATCAACCTAGAAGTGGCCAAAGCAGTACTCAGTTACAGCCCAAAAAATGAAAGAATGATTTGAAATGTAAGGCAAGCTATTTAACATCACAGTGATCCAAGTCTATGCTCCAACCAAGGTGCAGAAAGTTGTCCAATTCAAGAGAATATTCAACACGTCATATATTTATAACACCAAGAAAAGATGTCGCTCTCATCATAGGAGATTGGAATACTAAAGTAGGGAACCAAATGATACCTGGAATAACAATCAAGTTTGGCCTTGGTACAAAATGAAGCAGGTCAGAGATTAGTAGAATTCTGTCAAGATAATTCTGTAGTCATAATAAACACCTTCTTCCACCAGATGGACTATATTATCAAATTGACTATAAAATTTGTAGCCAAATCAAATTGACTATAAAATATGTAGCCAAAGATGGAGGAGCTCTATACAATCAGCAAAAACAAGACCTTTCGCTGACTACGAATCAGATTATGAGCTTCTTAAAGCACAGCTCAGAATTAAACTGAGGAAAAGATGGAAAATAACCAGACCAAGCAGATACAAAATAAATAACATCTCCAGTGTTTGACGCCCAGGGGAACATTAACATTACAATATTTCCTTATTAACATCCCGGAGGAGGAGCCTGGCCAGGTCAGTAACCTCACGCCCTGAGCCCGCACCCAGTGCCCCCCAGTGCTTTTTCTAAGCACGCCCATGAGGCAGGGCAACACCCACTTAAGCCAGTGTCAACTCACCTCCCACCACAGAGCAGCTGAGGGACGCCTCCTGATGCTGCAACCACTCCCCTTCGCTCAATAAAGCTAGGGCCATCTCACCCCCTCCTTAAATTCCAAGGTCAGCTGTTCCAGCCCGATTTTCGTTAAGTGAAACTTATCGTAACAAAAGAACTCATCGGTATCTACGCCTGTGAATTCCAATTACCTGATTGTAATAAAACCTAAATTTTGCACGAAACTGGCCATTTGCGTGTTTATCTTCTGTTTAGCCTTATCAATTAAAACTGGATCCCTAGGGTTCCGCCATGATCACCTTTTGGTCATCTTGGACCACACTATAAACACGCCTGGGAATTGAGTTAACCAAAATGTAACATCCCTCTTCATATCTTTCAAAAATGTTCTCATGGGCACAACCCCAATGACCCACAGCTGTTTCTTTCCTCCTGCAACACACAAAAAAATCAGTTTTAAATGACCCGTTCAGGCTGTACATAGGACCAAAAACATTGAGACTCCAATCTCCCAATCCTTTCGACCACGTTTTCCGGCAAACCTAATCTTTACGCCTTCGTAGAGGCCCGATACAGGAAAATTGGGTCCTGAGCTCTGCCGGATCAAGCCCAAACGCTGTAAAGACATCTTTAGAACCCTTTCAAATTGAAACCGGGACAAGGCCTGGCCGTTATCATGCAAAAGCAAGGGGCCTAGACCCAATGGCCGTTGCTGCAGGTACAACCTCACACTCGCATGGGGCAACAATCGGTACCAATTTTGTATACAACCACTTCCTTTCCATTTCTACCTTGGTCCGTTTTTGATCTTCTTATGTGCAATCTATTTATTGAAGACAAGAGTGAAGCAATACAGTGTTGGATAACAGATATTTGATTATACATTTGGTAAATAATTACATCACTTTTCCTGTATAAATAATTATTTGTTCTCAGCACATACCAATAAACAGTAAAGCAATGCTAAATTTTGCATATATAAGGGTCTGTAATTCTATCAGACATTTCTTGTCTTCTCTTTTTTCTTATTTTTATAGTGTCAGCCTAAAAAATTAAGAAAAATCAAACAGGGGAAAGGAAAGGGAAAGGAAAAATTGTCTGGCACACTCACCCTCTTAAATGTTTGGATTGTAATAGACATTGATGGCATTCCGGCTCCCCCCGGCCTCTGCATCCAACCAGCAACAGCTGCATCCTACTTATAAGCAAATAATTATAGCGAGATGCTATGAGCTGATGCAAGCCATGGGGTCCAAATTTTAAGGAATAAGGGGTATTTGTTTTGTAAAACATGCATTAATTTTTCATTAACCAATATATAGTTAATTTTGGTAATAACCTAATTAAAAACAAATAAGGCAGTCTTCGCTATGATTAGGGCAACATATTGCCAAAGTTTGTTATGATATACAGACAGGTTGTTAACGTGAATGTCCAAAAGGCATATTTTAATTGTGTGCTGCAATGAAGTATTAAATATTTGCGAAAACAGTCTAGTCAATTTCCCCCATAGGCCTTGTACCAGAGGCCATGTCCACCAAATATGATGAAATGCCCCAAGTGTGGCATCCTCTAAAGCAATTCTCCCTCAGGCTTGGGTTTATTTTGTTCATTAGAGATGGCGTATAATAGATTCTGTACAAAAACTTGATCGATACCTCTAATAGGCTATATGTAAAGGATCCTCTCGATAAGTTAGAGCACAACTCCTTCAACATATCAGCATCCAGCTCCCTAACCAGGTCCCGCTCCCATTTTAACATAAAGCTATATTTCTGACCATGTTGTGGATCATTAAAAAATGAGTATAAGGAGCCTAGGAGTCCCTTCATAGAGGGTAAATTCTTACATATTGACGATAGCCAGGTCTGTTTTGGCGGTCCAGTAGTTTGGGTGAGGGTCAGCAGCCAATGTTTATATTTCCTATAATTCCAGATTTTGTTATCTGGTATTTGATACTGGGCAATAAGCAGCTCTTGGGAGTAAAGTTTGCTATCGGCAAACCAGTTGCCTACTCTATCCAACATGTTAGAAAGCCACCATTGTTTAGAGTCAGCACTCAAGGCAATCTCAAAGCTAGGAAAAGGTCTTAAGGATGTCAATGGCGAGAGTGTCGGGGCTAAGTGTTTTGTATTTTTGGCCCAGGCCCAAGTTGCCAGAGTGGAGCCTATCATAGTATCGGGGTGCCTTTGTTTGATGCATGGAGAGTTTGGATCCCATATCAGAGTATCCTAAGTATGTGGCTTCAGCTGCCAATTTTCAATTGATGTTTGCCCGAGTGGGCAATGGAAATAAACGCTAGAAGAGCTGCTTTTAAATATAGTCGCACATTTGGGCAGGAGAGCCCCCAGGGTTCTGTGTCGGTGCATTATCTTTCTCGCTATTCTAAGAGGCCTATCACGCCAAATACATTTTACATTTTTTTTTTGCAATTTGTCTTTTTCCTTTATGTCTATTGGGATAGGGAGGGTTCTAAATAGATATAGTATTTTAGGTAAAATATTCATCTTCACCATTTTTATGCGTCCAGTCCAGGAGATATGTAGCCTGGACCATATATATACCAGATGTTAAAACATTTAAAGTCTTTCTAATGCTATCTCTCGTTTGCCTATGCAGGACAAAGCCGTTTTGATCTTTGTGTATTAAATTCGGCAAAAAGGCAGATATTCTGTCCGCCATGATTTTGGCCAATAATTTGATATCTCCGTTCAAAGGGAGATCAAGCAGTAGTTTTTAGCTTCTAGAGGGTCTCTCCCTTCCATAGGAAAAAATAATAGATCCACTCTATTTAATTCTGGAGGCATTTTGTCTCCATCCAGAATAGAATTAAAGAGTTTGCATAAATGAGGCGCTCACAGATCTGCAAACGTCTTATAATAGGACTTGGTAAAACAATCCGGCCCCTGGGGCCTTACATGACTTTAAACTCTTTATAGCTTTATCTCTTCAATTGTTACATTGGAGTTTAACATTGTCACTTTTTGGTCAGTAGCTTTAGGGAGATCACAAGTGTCTAGATAGGACTGAATAAGCCCTGTGTTGGGTCGGGCTTTATCTGAGTATATATAGTCTGATAAAAGTCTGCAAAGGTCAGTTTGATTTCATTCTGGCTCACTGTAATTTCTCCCTTTGGCATCTTTATTTGTAATAGTCTAGATTGGGATATTTTGAACTGGAGCCTTCTGGCCAGAAAGGAATCAGGCTTATTTGCCTTAGTATAAATCAAGTGATCTGTGCGTTTCAGGGCCGTCTCAGTTTTGTTAGAAAAAATATTATCGAATTCAATTCTATATTTATCGATTAGTTGGTGTATACTAGGGGTGGGGTTTAGTTGATTCTGGAGCTCTAATCCATGCAATTTGTCTGTAAATTCTGCCTCTTTTTGTTTACATTGTCTCTTATAATCTAAAGCCAATTTTATACATGTACCCTGAATAAAAGCTTTGTGGGCCACCCATATCCAGCCAATTCCTGATTCTGTAGTTGTATTAATCTCAAAATATAAGTCTAAGTCCACCTTTATTTGATCCAGGAGCACTGGATTATTAAGTAATAGGTAATTTAACCTCCACGCATATGGGTTCCTCAGGTTCAAACCTGAATCTAAATCTACTCTGACTGCTGCATGGTCGGACCATGAGCAGGCGCAAATATGTAGCCCTTCGAGATTTATCAAAGAGGGCTGAACTAATCAGTATAGAATCTATGTGTGAGTAAGATCCATGAATGTGCGAGTAGTAAGTGTACTCTTTTCAGTTAGGGTGGTGTCCTCTCCCTGCATCAATCAGGCCAAGATTATTCAGCGCCATCCTAATTTGTCTCAATTTGTTTCAGTATCTGTCAGTGGTTAAGGCACTAGAGCGATCTAGTCGTGAGTCAAGTGTCAAATTAAAATCCCCTCCTATTATTATAGAGCTATCTGAACATGGTTCTAATAGCTTTAGGATTTTTTGTAAAGTTTTATGAGGGGAAGTGGTAGGTGCTAGATGGAGACAAGGGTAATTTTACATTCTAGAGGAGTACCATGTAAAATCACATTGTGAACTTCTTTGTCATTTATTTTAGACTCTAGTTGAAATGGAAAATTACGGTGTATAAGAACGGAGGTGCCTACCTTTTTGGTGAGTTGGGTGGACGAGTAATAAGTAGGGTAATCTTTACTCAAGTACACTGGGATATGGTTGCGGCAAAATGTGTTTCCTGTAAGAACAATATACCGGGCTTAATATCTTTGTAATATAAGAAGGCTTTTCTTCGTTTAAATTGGGAATTAAAGCCCTTAACATTATGTGTCATAAACGTAAATTCTGTGTCAGGCATGGTAGCAGTGTCTAGCTTCGGGTTACAGCATTTCGCTATCCTATCTTATCCTGTCGAGGGTGACACTAAGAGGCTGAGGGGATGCCGGAGCCATTTCCACAGATCTATCAGAATCTTAGTATGAGTTTCAGCAGAAAGAGTGTGCCAGAGGAAGGGAGAGGAAGAAGAAAAACTGAAATGAATTAAACAATAACCTTCGATAAACAAAACAATTTCTAGTAAACAATACCTCCTATGCCAGTCAACTATTCTGGCACCTTTGGGGGGGAGGGGGAGGATGGATAAGCCATTCATCTTTCAGTCCATTATTGGGAGGGGTTAATAGAATTTTGGGGGGGTTATGATGGCAAACATCCCAAGATCTATCAGAATTAAACTTTTCAACATCAGAAATAGCAACAACAATTTACCAAGTACTTGTCAATCAGTTTCAATATTATAAAAATAGAAAGAATAACAAATTAAAGTTACTGTCCTGAGTCCCTTGGTCAATGGCTATTTTACAAAAATAGTGCAAAAGTCTCAGGTAGGATGCTTCCAGTTAGCACTGATTTTAGACAATCGTTTGCTCCTGCAGATTCTTGTCAAGCTTGAGTCTCTAAGCTCTGTTTGTTGGGAGGGCCTCGATTTAGTCGATAGAGAGGGGCCATCTTTAGGAATGGATAGTGATTTCTTCCAGGGGCTACTTCTGTCCATTGTCTGGAAGGATTCTGTAAGTTCTTCCGTTCGCTTACGCTATTCTCTTCTTCATCCGGAATTAAGTTTAGTAGTTTGAGGGTTGACAAGAAGTCATCCAGTGTGTGGGTGGAGTATGATTTACCCCTATGCTGGAATATAATGGCAAATGAAAAGTCCCTCCAGTACGGAATCTTATGGTTAGTTAAGACCCCCAGATCTCCAAAAACGAGGAGTAAGGAATCATCAGGGCATTTGCTTTCTTGTGAATTTCTGGCGGCCACCAGTGCCAAATCTCTGGCTTTTTGCCTGAGAAACCTCAAGATAACGTCCTTAAGGATCTCTAAGTTTTTTGTAGCTCCCATTGGACTCTTTCAATTTCCAGCATTGACTTGGGCACTTAAGGTAGGAGCTTGCTAAGCGTCTCTTTCAGATAATGAGGAAGGTTTTGCACTTACCTTGGTATCCTCCTAATCCTCAAGTTGTCTTTGAGATCTATTTTCCAAATCTTCATATTTATCTTCCAGGGCCATGATTCGAGAGGAGCTTTGGTTGATCTCCGTCATGTCCCGTTTTGGGGCCTCTCGTGTCTCCTCCAACAGTTGCGTTCTTTGTCCTAGATCACTAATATCCTTCTTTAATGCTTCCACTGTCTTTGCCATGTAGGACTGGAACATTCCCTCTATCTGTGACATAGATCTTTTGGATATATTCATGTCAAGATGTGATGAGGCAGGGCTTCCCTCATCCTCCGAATCATCTGATCTCCTTGGTTGGCTCCTTGAGGTTTACAATAGTCTGTAATTCTCTAAGACGGTACATTTTTTGCTTTTCCCCATTCTGGACTGGGGATACGGGGGTGGATTATAGATACAAGACAGTGATGAAAATGTTAAGGACTCTCATACTCTTATGTGAGGGGCCTCTGCGTGTTTTGCAAAGCGATGCAATATTTTTTCTCTGAGACATATTTTATAATGTTAATGTTCTAACGAGCCATACGGGATGTTTTCTCTTAAGGCCCCCCTTAGGCCATATTAAACACTTTTAAGGCTGCAGACATCAGAGTAATCATGCTCCTTGCAAGTTTAGCCACTTTTTGGCAATAGGTCTAAGAATGCAGTCCTATCTTATCCAGAGAATCCAGTCCCAAATGCAGTCGAGCGGCTTTCTGATTGGACATTCCAGGCCTGTGAAATGCAGAGCTTCCCGTCAGAGGGTGCGACCTTCTTTGGATACCAACTCACTGCACTGGTGACTGGTAGCCGAGGACTCAAAGTGGAGAATACGTTCTAAGATAAAGAGTCACAGTCCCTTCAATAAAGAATGCATATGTTGTTAAAGTCTCTTCACCAGCAAGAAGTATCTTAATAAAAAAGTGAGGTGCATTTATAATGCCACAGGCAATTAGGTGTTGCAACATTCAGTCCCCATAAGCAATTAACTGCTCACATAAGTTGCAAGGGTTTCCAATAATAATGTCTACTATCTAAATCAAAAATGCCTGATGTGTATTCACTTTGCAGGTATGATAAGTCCAGTTGTTGCAAGATACAATCAGGCACATATATCTTTAATTAGAGATATGAAGTGAGCAAAAGTTCCTTTAAGTTAGTAGCAAGCTATCAGTCACTTGTTGCAAGCCAGGTCTGTAGTCGCTCAATTTAGTAAAGCACAGAGTCTGTTTAGTTGTATGTAAAGTTACTCCTTCAATTTTGATAAAGTTAAAGCTGTCCCAGATTGTAATATCCACACCCTGCAAATGCAATTATGGTAGCCAGCCAAACTTAATATATATATAGTACAGGTAAAATCTTGTACGCTCATTAGCCAAAGCTAGTTCAATAACATTTTGTGTCAAAACATGTATTAATATTTGGGCTGTACTCTCTGTCTTGTAACACAGACTGTTGTTGTTGGGCGTTGGCTGGCCCTGAGTGCCATCTTGTGGCAGTCCATTAATGCCCAGGTAAGCAGTCAAAAGGAGCTGTCAGCTCTTCTGCAGTAAACAGGTCCTATTATGTACATATATATTGTTGCTCTGTTGCCCTCATCTTTTATTCAGACCTGGCCACTTCACAATATAGAACCATCAGGTCTGTATGGTAGCCCATTTGGGCATGGGCCAAGCCTTAGGAACTGGTGCAATACCCAGTCTGTACTGGTGGCTTGTAGCGGAGGGGGGGTCCCCTTTTTCTGGGTAAGCTCCGGGTAAACTCAGGGTAAACTCACCCCACCCCATCCCATGGCAGCAGAGCAGGTCTTCCCCGTTTCAAGATGGCCACCGCCAGCCAGGCTGCGCTGCTTCGGCACCTCGCAGTGAGAGCGGCGCTCTCCTTTTTTGCAGCTGTCGGAGATCGCCTGACGATGCTCCATCTGCCTTTCACCTCTCATTGCCCAAGGCTGGATCCGAGAGGGAGCTCCTTTTAGGATGCTGGGGTCCGCCACCACCCTGCCCGGAGACCCCGATCTAAGATGGTGGCTGCTCCAGGAGTCCCAGGCACAGAGGCACAGAATCGCCCCTGACACCTTCACAAAATGATGAGGCTGCTGAACACCCGCTGTTGCCAATGATATTCTCCTGCTGAATATCCGGCCCATCAAGGTGATCCTGCACGCAAAATTCAACTTCCCCAGGATGGATTGAAGCGCGGCAGGTATACCCTGTTTGCACGCCCCAGAAATGCCAGCTCCTCCGATAAATCTGACACCTTCTCCACTGGCAGACTGCATTCCATCTTCGTGGAGTTGATCCTTATCCCTAGGAACGTCAGTTCTGTTGTGGGCCCTTCCATCTTCTTGTCCGCTAGTGGAACCCCGTAGCTCTGACATAACCTCAAAAATGTCTCCAGGATAAAACAGCAGGTGTCTAGCCGTGCTGGCCCCACGAAGAGGAAATCATCGAGATAATTGGTGATAAGGTGGTAACCCGACTCAATCCGCGCCACCCACTGCAAGAAGGTACTAAATGCCTCGAAATATGAGCAAGAGATGGAGCAACCATGGGCAAACAAAGGTCCACAAAGTACTGGCTGTCAATAAAACAACCGAGGAACCGATGACTTCAGGGATGAACAGGGAGTAACCGAAAAGTCGATTCTATATCCACCTTTGCCATCCTAGTGCCGATACCAGCCAGCCTAA
The DNA here is from genome assembly GCA_027410445.1 of Discoglossus pictus. Taxonomy (NCBI): domain Eukaryota; kingdom Metazoa; phylum Chordata; class Amphibia; order Anura; family Alytidae; genus Discoglossus; species Discoglossus pictus. The sequence goes on from CM050163.1 coordinate 37,229,068, forward strand.
CCAGACTTGTAGCCCGATCAAATGACGCATAGGACATGGATGAGGACCTGACAATCCCATCTTCACCTCCGCCCGTATTTTCTCCACCACAACCTCGGGAAATTTATTAACCAACTTTGGGTGCAAGTTATCAGGCGAAAGGGTGCATGGGATTGTAAACCCATCCGGAAAAACCCTTGTGAAGCAGGGAGGCCGCCTCTGCTTTACCCGGCAATCTGCCATAGCGTTCTAGCCATGGTAGCATTGCGGCCAACCATATGGGTTTCAGGCCCTTTGGGAAAGGACTCCCCAGTTCTTACACCCTCCCTGGCCGCAATTTGAGCAGGTGTGCTTGAATTGGCAGTTCGGTGCCCTCATTGAAAGAGTGGCATATCCTGTGACCCGGGGCGCCACCTGAGATCCCATGAAAGGGCGGCATGACACGCATCAGGGTCATAATGTTCAACCAGTAAGCCACCACCTCATCGCTCCACGCCATCAACTGTCTGGAGGACATGTATTCACAGAATTCCTTGTTGTACCACCACCACGCCATACCCTCATAGGTCCAATATCCTAATCTTTTCGAAATATGCAAACAAACTGGAGCATTGCTCTGGGTGCATCTCCCCCATTATGCAGGCCATAATTGAAAAAGCCTGAAGTAAATTGTCGAAAATCCTTTGTAAACGCCTAAAAGGATTTCTCTGGTCCTCCCCATCCCTAGGATACCGCTCTTATAATTCTGATAAACAAGATATGGGCAACAAGGAGAATATCTCTATAAATTCCCTGCGCAAATTTTCTCTTTAGTTTCTAAGGATAAGTGTGCCCCAAGTTGTCTTCAGCACACACAATTGAGGGCCTCATGGCCGTGTCTGAAACCCCAACCTGAGGGCCGGCTCCGGCAATGGGTGCCGATACCCCTTCTGTGCCCACCAGGGGAATCAAGGTACTACTCGATGGCCTTGCGTGACGGGAGGGCTTTGGCCAAGCCGCCCACCCTTGCCCCTACTGCCTCATCAGTAACGTTAATGTTGTGTGTTTCCATAAGGGATTTTAGAGAGGCTAAAAATTGGGGGATGCAACCCACCCCTTGGCCCCTTCCACCCCAGGGACTCTTGATCTCTCCCCTGACTCTCCCCGTCCGGGAGTAGCTGCCAGCCCAGGGAATTCTTGACGATCAGAGCAGGTGGGAGTACTTGCGCGTCTCGACCTCCTCGGGCTCCTCTCCCCGCCACCTCTCGAGCATGTGCAGATGTAGCTGAAACCGCATGACCTTCCACTACGAGACCTGGATCTGCCTCTGGATCTGGAGAAGCCTGAGTAAAAATAACTAGGTCTCCTGTGCCTGTGTCCCGATGACTGGGCAATCAGTTCCCCACCTGAGGAGTAATCTGATTCCATAGCTACATTGACACTAGGGTGTAGGGCTTCACCCGGGCCCAAGGGCCTAGGTGCTTGGTCAGTGACGTTGGTAACCCCGTCATGTCCCTGAGTCACTTTGGAAGTTCCTTTATCCGAATTGATGTCAGGACTGGTCAAACTGAGCTGTGGCCTAACCCGTTTTTTCCGGGGATTTCTGTTGTTTCGCTGGTGTGGATGTAAATATGAAAGGACTGTACCTGTTGGTCGACTTCTGGACCCTGGCGGGGCACATCTGCCGTGCCACCTTGGCCGTTATTATAACTTCATCAATTACTATCAGGCTGTCATCGGCGGCCATCTCATCGATCACTTGGTTTCTTCTTCCTCTCGTAGCCTCCTTGCTCTTACAGCTCTGGGCACTGCAGGGACCGTGTGGTGCAGAACTCCTTGTACTTTTATTGTTACATCGAAAGCCCTGATCCCGGGGCTGAGCTGGCGTGTTGGTGGGATCTGGGGTCTGACGCAGGCCATGGGACAAGTCGCTGGGTGGTGGCCAGATGACTAGGCACTCGCCTGCACTTCCCGCTGGCACTGCCCTCTCTGCGGTGGGGGGCTCCTGGCTCTCGGGAACCATATCCATGGCCCCTACACTCCTCATAGCCCTATTATTCAAATCAATGCTGGCACGCTGCTCCCTGGACCTAACTGGGCTATAGACCTCCCACACTGGGCCCAGGTCACCAGTCAATGCAGGCTGGGCCTGAGCTCCCATGGGAAGGCCCTCCCCACCCTGCTGGCATGAGTCCAGCCTGTCCTGGACCCATCTGACGCCATGACATAAAGCCTCCAAATCCCCAGGGTCCCTCACCCAACAAATAGTGTAATACATAAGCGATAGGCAATGGGAACTCCAGCGTGAGCTGCTGATCTGAGCAATGGCCGGCGTACAGGGAGGAGGAATCCCGCAAAATGGGCAGAAGTCCCTCTTCTGCTCCCTAACCAATCTAGAGTGCCCAGGCTGGGTCATGCTGCTCTGTGTCAGACCCAGTGGGGGCCTGCCTCCACTGCCATGCTATACTATCATGCTACACCATCGTTTACCCATGTTACAATAACTTGTCCAAAGAGCCAACTCTCTTGGACTATAAGTTTTAGCAAGAATTATGTTATTGAGTCTCTTTTCACATGCCAGCAAGGTAATGATTAAGATCTTGCAAGAAACAAGAATGCCCTGGAGACAGAATAGGGGAGGGGGCATTTGACCGGGCTTTGAAAAATGTTTAGGGCTGGGGTGGAGTTTGTGATAAGAGTAGGGAGGTAACTACTGCCTCTTGTCAGTGCACGCCGAGGAAGGACAAGAGAGAAAATTTCACACACCCACACATGGCGTCACTTATAGTGGATCAGTTGATAGCTCAACTGAAGGCCCAAGTGGCAGAACATGGCCAGGAATGGCTGACGGCAACTGTTGCTGACATCAGGGAAGAGGCTGAGCTGACGGGACCACGGCGTGCTCAAGAGCCTACACTTAGGCCCAGTTCAGGTCGCCCGGTGCGCAGATCGCGCCCGCCGGTGAGGCTGAGTCCGGAGGTGGCGACCGCCAGGAGAAGAAGGAGCACCAGTGTATCTGGAGGACAGCCGGAGGCCTTGCAGAGCGTTGGAGTGAGGAGGAGGATCATCTCAAGGCACAGGAGCGTGGGTGGTGCCTTACCTGAAGCAATTGGCTTCAAACTTATGTCATCTTTGCTAGTATAGTGCGTGAAAAGTTCCCGGAGCAGTGCTCGTCCCTATTCTGTTATCATACTTATGGGGGTTTAGCCTGGTGGGCGTACGCTGAGAAGTTTAGACAGAAAATGGCGGTAAGACCTGACATGCAGTTGGATGACAGGGATATGGGGAGTTGGCTTAAGATTGTCACCCCTTTATAACCAGTGGTGGGTTGCTCAGCGGACTCTGGTTTGTTGTGTTCAGGTTTTGATGAGGGTTTTATCATCCCATTTGTGGCAGTGGGTGAGGTAGGTTGTCCGCCTAATTTAAAATCTGCTAGAGATTTTCCTGAGGTGGTACTGGGTAAGCTTTTGGATGAAGTTGACAAAGGAAGGATGGCAGGCCCTTTTCCGGAGTCCCCGGTAAGTAATTTGAGGATTTCTCCATTGGGTTTGGTGGCTAAAAAAGTGGGGAAGTTTAGGTTAATTCATCATCTCTCTTTTCCAAAAGGTTCATCAGTGAATAATGGTATTAGCAAGGAACTGTCTTCCGTTAAATACCTTTCTTTCAAGCAGTGTCGCTGGTCAGGAGAGCAGGTAGATTTGCATTGTTGGCGAAAGTGGATATTAAGTCTGCTTTTCGGTTACTGCCAGTCCACCCTGATTCCTATCATTTGTTGGGTTGCGCGATTTTAGATCAAATATTTGTTGATTTGTGCCTGGGTTGCTCGGTTTCTTGTTCTTATTTTGAGAAATGTAGTTTGTTTCTGTAGTGGGTAGTTTGTAAGAAAGCTGGTCTGTTTTCTGTGACTCATTACTTTGGTGAGGTCATCTCATATCCCAGGGGTAAAGAATACTATAGCTGATGCGTTGCCGAGATTTAAATGGGTGTGCTGCATCAACTTAGGTTGGAGCTCAATTACCGTAAGGTATCCGGTATGGTTGGTTCCAGAGGTCTCATGGGCACAGGGTTCCAATGGGCCTCTGGAAGGGGGTTGAGCTCCTTAATCCAGGTGATGCAGCTACCTCTGGTTGTTTATGTTGATTTGTTTACAAATAAAAGCTGTGGCCTGTTTATACCCAAGTTGGAGTTCTTGAGTCGTTATTTATTGAGAGGTGTCTTTACCGGACTGAGTCACGAATGCTTAGGTCAATACATGGACTGAGAACTACCAGATGTGCAAGCCGGGTTTCAGAGAGGCACAGGAGAAATAACAGAGATAATATAGAAAGCAAGAGAGTTCCAAAAAAAAAAAAAACATTTACCTCTGCTTCTTGTTTGAATAGTAGCAAAATATGGCTAGTTCTTAAAGAGATGGGGGTACCAGACCATTTACTTTGCTTGCTGATGAATTTGTATGTGGACCAAAAAGCCATGGTTATTATCAGTACCTGTGCTAAAGTCTCTCCACTATCTGTGGGCCTCAGTTTCTTCTCTCACTCTCTCTGGATCTGGAACTACAATCAAACCCACTGTCTGAACCTGTGCTAAAGTCTCTCCACTATCTGTGGGCCTCAGTTTCTTCTCTCACTCTCTCTGGATCTGGAACTACAATCAAACCCACTGTCTGAACCTGTGCTAAAGTCTCTCCACTATCTGTGGGCCTCAGTTTCTTCTCTCACTCTCTCTGGATCTGGAACTACAATCAAACACACTGTCTGAACCTGTGCTAAAGTCTCTCCACTATCTGTGGGCCTCAGTTTCTTCTCTCACTCTCTCTGGATCTGGAACTACAATCAAACCCACTGTCTGAACCTGTGCTAAAGTCTCTCCACTATCTGTGGGCCTCAGTTTCTTCTCTCACTCTCTCTGGATCTGGAACTACAATCAAACCCACTGTCTGAACCTGTGCTAAAGTCTCTCCACTATCTGTGGGCCTCAGTTTCTTCTCTCACTCTCTCTGGATCTGGAACTACAATCAAACCCACTGTCTGAACCTGTGCTAAAGTCTCTCCACTATCTGTGGGCCTCAGTTTCTTCTCTCACTCTCTCTGGATCTGGAACTACAATCAAACCCACTGTCTGAACCTGTGCTAAAGTCTCTCCACTATCTGTGGGCCTCAGTTTCTTCTCTCACTCTCTCTGGATCTGGAACTACAATCAAACCCACTGTCTGAACCTGTGCTAAAGTCTCTCCACTATCTGTGGGCCTCAGTTTCTTCTCTCACTCTCTCTGGATCTGGAACTACAATCAAACCCACTGTCTGAACCTGTGCTAAAGTCTCTCCACTATCTGTGGGCCTCAGTTTCTTCTCTCACTCTCTCTGGATCTGGAACTACAATCAAACCCACTGTCTGAACCTGTGCTAAAGTCTCTCCACTATCTGTGGGCCTCAGTTTCTTCTCTCACTCTCTCTGGATCTGGAACTACAATCAAACCCACTGTCTGAACCTGTGCTAAAGTCTCTCCACTATCTGTGGGCCTCAGTTTCTTCTCTCACTCTCTCTGGATCTGGAACTACAATCAAACCCACTGTCTGAACCTGTGCTAAAGGTATCTAAAGACACTTTGGAGCCATTTCAACTTGTACTATATGTAGTATTATTAATATTTGTATGAATGTTTCTGTGATATAATATTTGATGAGATAGAAAACTTTTACTAAGCAAATCCATACTTTTGCATTTGTCTGAAACCCCCCTTACCTTGCCTGCTCCCCCACCCCCCAAGCCTGGTTTTATTGCTTCTTATCTCTGAAATAACATTTGTCCATCCTTCTCACATTCTGTTGCAGTCTCTCCACTATCTGTGGGCCTCAGTTTCTTCTCTCACTCTCTCTGGATCTGGAACTACAATCAAACCCACTGTCTGAACCTGTGCTAAAGGTATCTAAAGACACTTTGGAGCCATTTCAACTTGTACTATATGTAGTATTATTAATATTTGTATGAATGTTTCTGTGATATAATATTTGATGAGATAGAAAACTTTTACTAAGCAAATCCATACTTTTGCATTTGTCTGAAACCCCCCTTACCTTGCCTGCTCCCCCACCCCCAAAGCCTGGTTTTATTGCTTCTTATCTCTGAAATAACATTTGTCCATCCTTCTCACATTCTGTTGCAGTCTCTCCACTATCTGTGGGCCTCAGTTTCTTCTCTCACTCTCTCTGGATCTGGAACTACAATCAAACACACTGTCTGAACCTGTGCTAAAGGTATCTAAAGACACTTTGGAGCCATTTCAACTTGTACTATATGTAGTATTATTAATATTTGTATGAATGTTTCTGTGATATAATATTTGATGAGATAGAAAACTTTTACTAAGCAAATCCATACTTTTGCATTTGTCTGAAACCCCCCTTACCTTGCCTGCTCCCCCACCCCCAAAGCCTGGTTTTATTGCTTCTTATCTCTGAAATAACATTTGTCCATCCTTCTCACATTCTGTTGCAGTCTCTCCACTATCTGTGGGCCTCAGTTTCTTCTCTCACTCTCTCTGGATCTGGAACTACAATCAAACCCACTGTCTGAACCTGTGCTAAAGGTATCTAAAGACACTTTGGAGCCATTTCAACTTGTACTATATGTAGTATTATTAATATTTGTATGAATGTTTCTGTGATATAATATTTGATGAGATAGAAAACTTTTACTAAGCAAATCCATACTTTTGCATTTGTCTGAAACCCCCCTTACCTTGCCTGCTCCCCCACCCCCAAAGCCTGGTTTTATTGCTTCTTATCTCTGAAATAACATTTGTCCATCCTTCTCACATTCTGTTGCAGTCTCTCCACTATCTGTGGGCCTCAGTTTCTTCTCTCACTCTCTCTGGATCTGGAACTACAATCAAACCCACTGTCTGAACCTGTGCTAAAGGTATCTAAAGACACTTTGGAGCCATTTCAACTTGTACTATATGTAGTATTATTAATATTTGTATGAATGTTTCTGTGATATAATATTTGATGAGATAGAAAACTTTTACTAAGCAAATCCATACTTTTGCATTTGTCTGAAACCCCCCTTACCTTGCCTGCTCCCCCACCCCCAAAGCCTGGTTTTATTGCTTCTTATCTCTGAAATAACATTTGTCCATCCTTCTCACATTCTGTTGCAGTCTCTCCACTATCTGTGGGCCTCAGTTTCTTCTCTCACTCTCTCTGGATCTGGAACTACAATCAAACCCACTGTCTGAACCTGTGCTAAAGGTATCTAAAGACACTTTGGAGCCATTTCAACTTGTACTATATGTAGTATTATTAATATTTGTATGAATGTTTCTGTGATATAATATTTGATGAGATAGAAAACTTTTACTAAGCAAATCCATACTTTTGCATTTGTCTGAAACCCCCCTTACCTTGCCTGCTCCCCCACCCCCAAAGCCTGGTTTTATTGCTTCTTATCTCTGAAATAACATTTGTCCATCCTTCTCACATTCTGTTGCAGTCTCTCCACTATCTGTGGGCCTCAGTTTCTTCTCTCACTCTCTCTGGATCTGGAACTACAATCAAACCCACTGTCTGAACCTGTGCTAAAGTCTCTCCACTATCTGTGGGCCTCAGTTTCTTCTCTCACTCTCTCTGGATCTGGAACTACAATCAAACCCACTGTCTGAACCTGTGCTAAAGTCTCTCCACTATCTGTGGGCCTCAGTTTCTTCTCTCACTCTCTCTGGATCTGGAACTACAATCAAACCCACTGTCTGAACCTGTGCTAAAGTCTCTCCACTATCTGTGGGCCTCAGTTTCTTCTCTCACTCTCTCTGGATCTGGAACTACAATCAAACCCACTGTCTGAACCTGTGCTAAAGTCTCTCCACTATCTGTGGGCCTCAGTTTCTTCTCTCACTCTCTCTGGATCTGGAACTACAATCAAACCCACTGTCTGAACCTGTGCTAAAGTCTCTCCACTATCTGTGGGCCTCAGTTTCTTCTCTCACTCTCTCTGGATCTGGAACTACAATCAAACCCACTGTCTGAACCTGTGCTAAAGTCTCTCCACTATCTGTGGGCCTCAGTTTCTTCTCTCACTCTCTCTGGATCTGGAACTACAATCAAACCCACTGTCTGAACCTGTGCTAAAGTCTCTCCACTATCTGTGGGCCTCAGTTTCTTCTCTCACTCTCTCTGGATCTGGAACTACAATCAAACCCACTGTCTGAACCTGTGCTAAAGTCTCTCCACTATCTGTGGGCCTCAGTTTCTTCTCTCACTCTCTCTGGATCTGGAACTACAATCAAACCCACTGTCTGAACCTGTGCTAAAGTCTCTCCACTATCTGTGGGCCTCAGTTTCTTCTCTCACTCTCTCTGGATCTGGAACTACAATCAAACCCACTGTCTGAACCTGTGCTAAAGGTATCTAAAGACACTTTGGAGCCATTTCAACTTGTACTATATGTAGTATTATTAATATTTGTATGAATGTTTCTGTGATATAATATTTGATGAGATAGAAAACTTTTACTAAGCAAATCCATACTTTTGCATTTGTCTGAAACCCCCCTTACCTTGCCTGCCCCCCCACCCCCCAAAGCCTGGTTTTATTGCTTCTTATCTCTGAAATAACATTTGTCCATCCTTCTCACATTCTGTTGCAGTCTCTCCACTATCTGTGGGCCTCAGTTTCTTCTCTCACTCTCTCTGGATCTGGAACTACAATCAAACCCACTGTCTGAACCTGTGCTAAAGTCTCTCCACTATCTGTGGGCCTCAGTTTCTTCTCTCACTCTCTCTGGATCTGGAACTACAATCAAACCCACTGTCTGAACCTGTGCTAAAGGTATCTAAAGACACTTTGGAGCCATTTCAACTTGTACTATATGTAGTATTATTAATATTTGTATGAATGTTTCTGTGATATAATATTTGATGAGATAGAAAACTTTTACTAAGCAAATCCATACTTTTGCATTTGTCTGAAACCCCCCTTACCTTGCCTGCTCCCCCACCCCCAAAGCCTGGTTTTATTGCTTCTTATCTCTGAAATAACATTTGTCCATCCTTCTCACATTCTGTTGCAGTCTCTCCACTATCTGTGGGCCTCAGTTTCTTCTCTCACTCTCTCTGGATCTGGAACTACAATCAAACCCACTGTCTGAACCTGTGCTAAAGTCTCTCCACTATCTGTGGGCCTCAGTTTCTTCTCTCACTCTCTCTGGATCTGGAACTACAATCAAACCCACTGTCTGAACCTGTGCTAAAGGTATCTAAAGACACTTTGGAGCCATTTCAACTTGTACTATATGTAGTATTATTAATATTTGTATGAATGTTTCTGTGATATAATATTTGATGAGATAGAAAACTTTTACTAAGCAAATCCATACTTTTGCATTTGTCTGAAACCCCCCTTACCTTGCCTGCTCCCCCACCCCCAAAGCCTGGTTTTATTGCTTCTTATCTCTGAAATAACATTTGTCCATCCTTCTCACATTCTGTTGCAGTCTCTCCACTATCTGTGGGCCTCAGTTTCTTCTCTCACTCTCTCTGGATCTGGAACTACAATCAAACCCACTGTCTGAACCTGTGCTAAAGTCTCTCCACTATCTGTGGGCCTCAGTTTCTTCTCTCACTCTCTCTGGATCTGGAACTACAATCAAACCCACTGTCTGAACCTGTGCTAAAGGTATCTAAAGACACTTTGGAGCCATTTCAACTTGTACTATATGTAGTATTATTAATATTTGTATGAATGTTTCTGTGATATAATATTTGATGAGATAGAAAACTTTTACTAAGCAAATCCATACTTTTGCATTTGTCTGAAACCCCCCTTACCTTGCCTGCTCCCCCACCCCCAAAGCCTGGTTTTATTGCTTCTTATCTCTGAAATAACATTTGTCCATCCTTCTCACATTCTGTTGCAGTCTCTCCACTATCTGTGGGCCTCAGTTTCTTCTCTCACTCTCTCTGGATCTGGAACTACAATCAAACCCACTGTCTGAACCTGTGCTAAAGTCTCTCCACTATCTGTGGGCCTCAGTTTCTTCTCTCACTCTCTCTGGATCTGGAACTACAATCAAACCCACTGTCTGAACCTGTGCTAAAGTCTCTCCACTATCTGTGGGCCTCAGTTTCTTCTCTCACTCTCTCTGGATCTGGAACTACAATCAAACCCACTGTCTGAACCTGTGCTAAAGGTATCTAAAGACACTTTGGAGCCATTTCAACTTGTACTATATGTAGTATTATTAATATTTGTATGAATGTTTCTGTGATATAATATTTGATGAGATAGAAAACTTTTACTAAGCAAATCCATACTTTTGCATTTGTCTGAAACCCCCCTTACCTTGCCTGCTCCCCCACCCCCAAAGCCTGGTTTTATTGCTTCTTATCTCTGAAATAACATTTGTCCATCCTTCTCACATTCTGTTGCAGTCTCTCCACTATCTGTGGGCCTCAGTTTCTTCTCTCACTCTCTCTGGATCTGGAACTACAATCAAACCCACTGTCTGAACCTGTGCTAAAGGTATCTAAAGACACTTTGGAGCCATTTCAACTTGTACTATATGTAGTATTATTAATATTTGTATGAATGTTTCTGTGATATAATATTTGATGAGATAGAAAACTTTTACTAAGCAAATCCATACTTTTGCATTTGTCTGAAACCCCCCTTACCTTGCCTGCTCCCCCACCCCCAAAGCCTGGTTTTATTGCTTCTTATCTCTGAAATAACATTTGTCCATCCTTCTCACATTCTGTTGCAGTCTCTCCACTATCTGTGGGCCTCAGTTTCTTCTCTCACTCTCTCTGGATCTGGAACTACAATCAAACACACTGTCTGAACCTGTGCTAAAGGTATCTAAAGACACTTTGGAGCCATTTCAACTTGTACTATATGTAGTATTATTAATATTTGTATGAATGTTTCTGTGATATAATATTTGATGAGATAGAAAACTTTTACTAAGCAAATCCATACTTTTGCATTTGTCTGAAACCCCCCTTACCTTGCCTGCTCCCCCACCCCCAAAGCCTGGTTTTATTGCTTCTTATCTCTGAAATAACATTTGTCCATCCTTCTCACATTCTGTTGCAGTCTCTTCACTATCTGTGGGCCTCAGTTTCTTCTCTCACTCTCTCTGGATCTGGAACTACAATCAAACCCACTGTCTGAACCTGTGCTAAAGGTATCTAAAGACACTTTGGAGCCATTTCAACTTGTACTATATGTAGTATTATTAATATTTGTATGAATGTTTCTGTGATATAATATTTGATGAGATAGAAAACTTTTACTAAGCAAATCCATACTTTTGCATTTGTCTGAAACCCCCCTTACCTTGCCTGCTCCCCCACCCCCAAAGCCTGGTTTTATTGCTTCTTATCTCTGAAATAACATTTGTCCATCCTTCTCACATTCTGTTGCAGTCTCTCCACTATCTGTGGGCCTCAGTTTCTTCTCTCACTCTCTCTGGATCTGGAACTACAATCAAACCCACTGTCTGAACCTGTGCTAAAGTCTCTCCACTATCTGTGGGCCTCAGTTTCTTCTCTCACTCTCTCTGGATCTGGAACTACAATCAAACCCACTGTCTGAACCTGTGCTAAAGGTATCTAAAGACACTTTGGAGCCATTTCAACTTGTACTATATGTAGTATTATTAATATTTGTATGAATGTTTCTGTGATATAATATTTGATGAGATAGAAAACTTTTACTAAGCAAATCCATACTTTTGCATTTGTCTGAAACCCCCCTTACCTTGCCTGCTCCCCCACCCCCAAAGCCTGGTTTTATTGCTTCTTATCTCTGAAATAACATTTGTCCATCCTTCTCACATTCTGTTGCAGTCTCTCCACTATCTGTGGGCCTCAGTTTCTTCTCTCACTCTCTCTGGATCTGGAACTACAATCAAACCCACTGTCTGAACCTGTGCTAAAGTCTCTCCACTATCTGTGGGCCTCAGTTTCTTCTCTCACTCTCTCTGGATCTGGAACTACAATCAAACCCACTGTCTGAACCTGTGCTAAAGGTATCTAAAGACACTTTGGAGCCATTTCAACTTGTACTATATGTAGTATTATTAATATTTGTATGAATGTTTCTGTGATATAATATTTGATGAGATAGAAAACTTTTACTAAGCAAATCCATACTTTTGCATTTGTCTGAAACCCCCCTTACCTTGCCTGCTCCCCCACCCCCAAAGCCTGGTTTTATTGCTTCTTATCTCTGAAATAACATTTGTCCATCCTTCTCACATTCTGTTGCAGTCTCTCCACTATCTGTGGGCCTCAGTTTCTTCTCTCACTCTCTCTGGATCTGGAACTACAATCAAACCCACTGTCTGAACCTGTGCTAAAGTCTCTCCACTATCTGTGGGCCTCAGTTTCTTCTCTCACTCTCTCTGGATCTGGAACTACAATCAAACCCACTGTCTGAACCTGTGCTAAAGTCTCTCCACTATCTGTGGGCCTCAGTTTCTTCTCTCACTCTCTCTGGATCTGGAACTACAATCAAACCCACTGTCTGAACCTGTGCTAAAGTCTCTCCACTATCTGTGGGCCTCAGTTTCTTCTCTCACTCTCTCTGGATCTGGAACTACAATCAAACCCACTGTCTGAACCTGTGCTAAAGTCTCTCCACTATCTGTGGGCCTCAGTTTCTTCTCTCACTCTCTCTGGATCTGGAACTACAATCAAACCCACTGTCTGAACCTGTGCTAAAGTCTCTCCACTATCTGTGGGCCTCAGTTTCTTCTCTCACTCTCTCTGGATCTGGAACTACAATCAAACCCACTGTCTGAACCTGTGCTAAAGTCTCTCCACTATCTGTGGGCCTCAGTTTCTTCTCTCACTCTCTCTGGATCTGGAACTACAATCAAACCCACTGTCTGAACCTGTGCTAAAGTCTCTCCACTATCTGTGGGCCTCAGTTTCTTCTCTCACTCTCTCTGGATCTGGAACTACAATCAAACCCACTGTCTGAACCTGTGCTAAAGTCTCTCCACTATCTGTGGGCCTCAGTTTCTTCTCTCACTCTCTCTGGATCTGGAACTACAATCAAACCCACTGTCTGAACCTGTGCTAAAGTCTCTCCACTATCTGTGGGCCTCAGTTTCTTCTCTCACTCTCTCTGGATCTGGAACTACAATCAAACCCACTGTCTGAACCTGTGCTAAAGGTATCTAAAGACACTTTGGAGCCATTTCAACTTGTACTATATGTAGTATTATTAATATTTGTATGAATGTTTCTGTGATATAATATTTGATGAGATAGAAAACTTTTACTAAGCAAATCCATACTTTTGCATTTGTCTGAAACCCCCCTTACCTTGCCTGCTCCCCCACCCCCAAAGCCTGGTTTTATTGCTTCTTATCTCTGAAATAACATTTGTCCATCCTTCTCACATTCTGTTGCAGTCTCTCCACTATCTGTGGGCCTCAGTTTCTTCTCTCACTCTCTCTGGATCTGGAACTACAATCAAACCCACTGTCTGAACCTGTGCTAAAGTCTCTCCACTATCTGTGGGCCTCAGTTTCTTCTCTCACTCTCTCTGGATCTGGAACTACAATCAAACCCACTGTCTGAACCTGTGCTAAAGGTATCTAAAGACACTTTGGAGCCATTTCAACTTGTACTATATGTAGTATTATTAATATTTGTATGAATGTTTCTGTGATATAATATTTGATGAGATAGAAAACTTTTACTAAGCAAATCCATACTTTTGCATTTGTCTGAAACCCCCCTTACCTTGCCTGCTCCCCCACCCCCAAAGCCTGGTTTTATTGCTTCTTATCTCTGAAATAACATTTGTCCATCCTTCTCACATTCTGTTGCAGTCTCTCCACTATCTGTGGGCCTCAGTTTCTTCTCTCACTCTCTCTGGATCTGGAACTACAATCAAACCCACTGTCTGAACCTGTGCTAAAGTCTCTCCACTATCTGTGGGCCTCAGTTTCTTCTCTCACTCTCTCTGGATCTGGAACTACAATCAAACCCACTGTCTGAACCTGTGCTAAAGGTATCTAAAGACACTTTGGAGCCATTTCAACTTGTACTATATGTAGTATTATTAATATTTGTATGAATGTTTCTGTGATATAATATTTGATGAGATAGAAAACTTTTACTAAGCAAATCCATACTTTTGCATTTGTCTGAAACCCCCCTTACCTTGCCTGCTCCCCCACCCCCAAAGCCTGGTTTTATTGCTTCTTATCTCTGAAATAACATTTGTCCATCCTTCTCACATTCTGTTGCAGTCTCTCCACTATCTGTGGGCCTCAGTTTCTTCTCTCACTCTCTCTGGATCTGGAACTACAATCAAACCCACTGTCTGAACCTGTGCTAAAGTCTCTCCACTATCTGTGGGCCTCAGTTTCTTCTCTCACTCTCTCTGGATCTGGAACTACAATCAAACCCACTGTCTGAACCTGTGCTAAAGGTATCTAAAGACACTTTGGAGCCATTTCAACTTGTACTATATGTAGTATTATTAATATTTGTATGAATGTTTCTGTGATATAATATTTGATGAGATAGAAAACTTTTACTAAGCAAATCCATACTTTTGCATTTGTCTGAAACCCCCCTTACCTTGCCTGCTCCCCCACCCCCAAAGCCTGGTTTTATTGCTTCTTATCTCTGAAATAACATTTGTCCATCCTTCTCACATTCTGTTGCAGTCTCTCCACTATCTGTGGGCCTCAGTTTCTTCTCTCACTCTCTCTGGATCTGGAACTACAATCAAACCCACTGTCTGAACCTGTGCTAAAGTCTCTCCACTATCTGTGGGCCTCAGTTTCTTCTCTCACTCTCTCTGGATCTGGAACTACAATCAAACCCACTGTCTGAACCTGTGCTAAAGGTATCTAAAGACACTTTGGAGCCATTTCAACTTGTACTATATGTAGTATTATTAATATTTGTATGAATGTTTCTGTGATATAATATTTGATGAGATAGAAAACTTTTACTAAGCAAATCCATACTTTTGCATTTGTCTGAAACCCCCCTTACCTTGCCTGCTCCCCCACCCCCAAAGCCTGGTTTTATTGCTTCTTATCTCTGAAATAACATTTGTCCATCCTTCTCACATTCTGTTGCAGTCTCTCCACTATCTGTGGGCCTCAGTTTCTTCTCTCACTCTCTCTGGATCTGGAACTACAATCAAACCCACTGTCTGAACCTGTGCTAAAGGTATCTAAAGACACTTTGGAGCCATTTCAACTTGTACTATATGTAGTATTATTAATATTTGTATGAATGTTTCTGTGATATAATATTTGATGAGATAGAAAACTTTTACTAAGCAAATCCATACTTTTGCATTTGTCTGAAACCCCCTTACCTTGCCTGCTCCCCCACCCCCAAAGCCTGGTTTTATTGCTTCTTATCTCTGAAATAACATTTGTCCATCCTTCTCACATTCTGTTGCAGTCTCTCCACTATCTGTGGGCCTCAGTTTCTTCTCTCACTCTCTCTGGATCTGGAACTACAATCAAACCCACTGTCTGAACCTGTGCTAAAGGTATCTAAAGACACTTTGGAGCCATTTCAACTTGTACTATATGTAGTATTATTAATATTTGTATGAATGTTTCTGTGATATAATATTTGATGAGATAGAAAACTTTTACTAAGCAAATCCATACTTTTGCATTTGTCTGAAACCCCCCTTACCTTGCCTGCTCCCCCACCCCCAAAGCCTGGTTTTATTGCTTCTTATCTCTGAAATAACATTTGTCCATCCTTCTCACATTCTGTTGCAGTCTCTCCACTATCTGTGGGCCTCAGTTTCTTCTCTCACTCTCTCTGGATCTGGAACTACAATCAAACCCACTGTCTGAACCTGTGCTAAAGTCTCTCCACTATCTGTGGGCCTCAGTTTCTTCTCTCACTCTCTCTGGATCTGGAACTACAATCAAACCCACTGTCTGAACCTGTGCTAAAGGTATCTAAAGACACTTTGGAGCCATTTCAACTTGTACTATATGTAGTATTATTAATATTTGTATGAATGTTTCTGTGATATAATATTTGATGAGATAGAAAACTTTTACTAAGCAAATCCATACTTTTGCATTTGTCTGAAACCCCCCTTACCTTGCCTGCTCCCCCACCCCCAAAGCCTGGTTTTATTGCTTCTTATCTCTGAAATAACATTTGTCCATCCTTCTCACATTCTGTTGCAGTCTCTCCACTATCTGTGGGCCTCAGTTTCTTCTCTCACTCTCTCTGGATCTGGAACTACAATCAAACCCACTGTCTGAACCTGTGCTAAAGGTATCTAAAGACACTTTGGAGCCATTTCAACTTGTACTATATGTAGTATTATTAATATTTGTATGAATGTTTCTGTGATATAATATTTGATGAGATAGAAAACTTTTACTAAGCAAATCCATACTTTTGCATTTGTCTGAAACCCCCCTTACCATGCCTGCTCCCCCACCCCCAAAGCCTGGTTTTATTGCTTCTTATCTCTGAAATAACATTTGTCCATCCTTCTCACATTCTGTTGCAGTCTCTCCACTATCTGTGGGCCTCAGTTTCTTCTCTCACTCTCTCTGGATCTGGAACTACAATCAAACCCACTGTCTGAACCTGTGCTAAAGTCTCTCCACTATCTGTGGGCCTCAGTTTCTTCTCTCACTCTCTCTGGATCTGGAACTACAATCAAACCCACTGTCTGAACCTGTGCTAAAGGTATCTAAAGACACTTTGGAGCCATTTCAACTTGTACTATATGTAGTATTATTAATATTTGTATGAATGTTTCTGTGATATAATATTTGATGAGATAGAAAACTTTTACTAAGCAAATCCATACTTTTGCATTTGTCTGAAACCCCCCTTACCTTGCCTGCTCCCCCACCCCCAAAGCCTGGTTTTATTGCTTCTTATCTCTGAAATAACATTTGTCCATCCTTCTCACATTCTGTTGCAGTCTCTCCACTATCTGTGGGCCTCAGTTTCTTCTCTCACTCTCTCTGGATCTGGAACTACAATCAAACCCACTGTCTGAACCTGTGCTAAAGGTATCTAAAGACACTTTGGAGCCATTTCAACTTGTACTATATGTAGTATTATTAATATTTGTATGAATGTTTCTGTGATATAATATTTGATGAGATAGAAAACTTTTACTAAGCAAATCCATACTTTTGCATTTGTCTGAAACCCCCCTTACCTTGCCTGCTCCCCCACCCCCAAAGCCTGGTTTTATTGCTTCTTATCTCTGAAATAACATTTGTCCATCCTTCTCACATTCTGTTGCAGTCTCTCCACTATCTGTGGGCCTCAGTTTCTTCTCTCACTCTCTCTGGATCTGGAACTACAATCAAACCCACTGTCTGAACCTGTGCTAAAGGTATCTAAAGACACTTTGGAGCCATTTCAACTTGTACTATATGTAGTATTATTAATATTTGTATGAATGTTTCTGTGATATAATATTTGATGAGATAGAAAACTTTTACTAAGCAAATCCATACTTTTGCATTTGTCTGAAACCCCCCTTACCTTGCCTGCTCCCCCACCCCCAAAGCCTGGTTTTATTGCTTCTTATCTCTGAAATAACATTTGTCCATCCTTCTCACATTCTGTTGCAGTCTCTCCACTATCTGTGGGCCTCAGTTTCTTCTCTCACTCTCTCTGGATCTGGAACTACAATCAAACACACTGTCTGAACCTGTGCTAAAGGTATCTAAAGACACTTTGGAGCCATTTCAACTTGTACTATATGTAGTATTATTAATATTTGTATGAATGTTTCTGTGATATAATATTTGATGAGATAGAAAACTTTTACTAAGCAAATCCATACTTTTGCATTTGTCTGAAACCCCCCTTACCTTGCCTGCTCCCCCACCCCCAAAGCCTGGTTTTATTGCTTCTTATCTCTGAAATAACATTTGTCCATCCTTCTCACATTCTGTTGCAGTCTCTCCACTATCTGTGGGCCTCAGTTTCTTCTCTCACTCTCTCTGGATCTGGAACTACAATCAAACCCACTGTCTGAACCTGTGCTAAAGTCTCTCCACTATCTGTGGGCCTCAGTTTCTTCTCTCACTCTCTCTGGATCTGGAACTACAATCAAACCCACTGTCTGAACCTGTGCTAAAGGTATCTAAAGACACTTTGGAGCCATTTCAACTTGTACTATATGTAGTATTATTAATATTTGTATGAATGTTTCTGTGATATAATATTTGATGAGATAGAAAACTTTTACTAAGCAAATCCATACTTTTGCATTTGTCTGAAACCCCCCTTACCTTGCCTGCTCCCCCACCCCCAAAGCCTGGTTTTATTGCTTCTTATCTCTGAAATAACATTTGTCCATCCTTCTCACATTCTGTTGCAGTCTCTCCACTATCTGTGGGCCTCAGTTTCTTCTCTCACTCTCTCTGGATCTGGAACTACAATCAAACCCACTGTCTGAACCTGTGCTAAAGGTATCTAAAGACACTTTGGAGCCATTTCAACTTGTACTATATGTAGTATTATTAATATTTGTATGAATGTTTCTGTGATATAATATTTGATGAGATAGAAAACTTTTACTAAGCAAATCCATACTTTTGCATTTGTCTGAAACCCCCCTTACCTTGCCTGCTCCCCCACCCCCAAAGCCTGGTTTTATTGCTTCTTATCTCTGAAATAACATTTGTCCATCCTTCTCACATTCTGTTGCAGTCTCTCCACTATCTGTGGGCCTCAGTTTCTTCTCTCACTCTCTCTGGATCTGGAACTACAATCAAACCCACTGTCTGAACCTGTGCTAAAGTCTCTCCACTATCTGTGGGCCTCAGTTTCTTCTCTCACTCTCTCTGGATCTGGAACTACAATCAAACCCACTGTCTGAACCTGTGCTAAAGGTATCTAAAGACACTTTGGAGCCATTTCAACTTGTACTATATGTAGTATTATTAATATTTGTATGAATGTTTCTGTGATATAATATTTGATGAGATAGAAAACTTTTACTAAGCAAATCCATACTTTTGCATTTGTCTGAAACCCCCCTTACCTTGCCTGCTCCCCCACCCCCAAAGCCTGGTTTTATTGCTTCTTATCTCTGAAATAACATTTGTCCATCCTTCTCACATTCTGTTGCAGTCTCTCCACTATCTGTGGGCCTCAGTTTCTTCTCTCACTCTCTCTGGATCTGGAACTACAATCAAACCCACTGTCTGAACCTGTGCTAAAGGTATCTAAAGACACTTTGGAGCCATTTCAACTTGTACTATATGTAGTATTATTAATATTTGTATGAATGTTTCTGTGATATAATATTTGATGAGATAGAAAACTTTTACTAAGCAAATCCATACTTTTGCATTTGTCTGAAACCCCCCTTACCTTGCCTGCTCCCCCACCCCCAAAGCCTGGTTTTATTGCTTCTTATCTCTGAAATAACATTTGTCCATCCTTCTCACATTCTGTTGCAGTCTCTCCACTATCTGTGGGCCTCAGTTTCTTCTCTCACTCTCTCTGGATCTGGAACTACAATCAAACCCACTGTCTGAACCTGTGCTAAAGTCTCTCCACTATCTGTGGGCCTCAGTTTCTTCTCTCACTCTCTCTGGATCTGGAACTACAATCAAACCCACTGTCTGAACCTGTGCTAAAGGTATCTAAAGACACTTTGGAGCCATTTCAACTTGTACTATATGTAGTATTATTAATATTTGTATGAATGTTTCTGTGATATAATATTTGATGAGATAGAAAACTTTTACTAAGCAAATCCATACTTTTGCATTTGTCTGAAACCCCCCTTACCTTGCCTGCTCCCCCACCCCCCAAGCCTGGTTTTATTGCTTCTTATCTCTGAAATAACATTTGTCCATCCTTCTCACATTCTGTTGCAGTCTCTCCACTATCTGTGGGCCTCAGTTTCTTCTCTCACTCTCTCTGGATCTGGAACTACAATCAAACCCACTGTCTGAACCTGTGCTAAAGGTATCTAAAGACACTTTGGAGCCATTTCAACTTGTACTATATGTAGTATTATTAATATTTGTATGAATGTTTCTGTGATATAATATTTGATGAGATAGAAAACTTTTACTAAGCAAATCCATACTTTTGCATTTGTCTCAAACCCCCCTTACCTTGCCTGCTCCCCCACCCCCAAAGCCTGGTTTTATTGCTTCTTATCTCTGAAATAACATTTGTCCATCCTTCTCACATTCTGTTGCAGTCTCTCCACTATCTGTGGGCCTCAGTTTCTTCTCTCACTCTCTCTGGATCTGGAACTACAATCAAACCCACTGTCTGAACCTGTGCTAAAGTCTCTCCACTATCTGTGGGCCTCAGTTTCTTCTCTCACTCTCTCTGGATCTGGAACTACAATCAAACCCACTGTCTGAACCTGTGCTAAAGGTATCTAAAGACACTTTGGAGCCATTTCAACTTGTACTATATGTAGTATTATTAATATTTGTATGAATGTTTCTGTGATATAATATTTGATGAGATAGAAAACTTTTACTAAGCAAATCCATACTTTTGCATTTGTCTGAAACCCCCCTTACCTTGCCTGCTCCCCCACCCCCAAAGCCTGGTTTTATTGCTTCTTATCTCTGAAATAACATTTGTCCATCCTTCTCACATTCTGTTGCAGTCTCTCCACTATCTGTGGGCCTCAGTTTCTTCTCTCACTCTCTCTGGATCTGGAACT
Organism: Discoglossus pictus; assembly: GCA_027410445.1. Taxonomy (NCBI): domain Eukaryota; kingdom Metazoa; phylum Chordata; class Amphibia; order Anura; family Alytidae; genus Discoglossus; species Discoglossus pictus. The sequence goes on from CM050163.1 coordinate 37,249,719, forward strand.
ACAATCAAACCCACTGTCTGAACCTGTGCTAAAGGTATCTAAAGACACTTTGGAGCCATTTCAACTTGTACTATATGTAGTATTATTAATATTTGTATGAATGTTTCTGTGATATAATATTTGATGAGATAGAAAACTTTTACTAAGCAAATCCATACTTTTGCATTTGTCTGAAACCCCCCTTACCTTGCCTGCTCCTCCACCCCCAAAGCCTGGTTTTATTGCTTCTTATCTCTGAAATAACATTTGTCCATCCTTCTCACATTCTGTTGCAGTCTCTCCACTATCTGTGGGCCTCAGTTTCTTCTCTCACTCTCTCTGGATCTGGAACTACAATCAAACCCACTGTCTGAACCTGTGCTAAAGGTATCTAAAGACACTTTGGAGCCATTTCAACTTGTACTATATGTAGTATTATTAATATTTGTATGAATGTTTCTGTGATATAATATTTGATGAGATAGAAAACTTTTACTAAGCAAATCCATACTTTTGCATTTGTCTGAAACCCCCCTTACCTTGCCTGCTCCCCCACCCCCAAAGCCTGGTTTTATTGCTTCTTATCTCTGAAATAACATTTGTCCATCCTTCTCACATTCTGTTGCAGTCTCTCCACTATCTGTGGGCCTCAGTTTCTTCTCTCACTCTCTCTGGATCTGGAACTACAATCAAACCCACTGTCTGAACCTGTGCTAAAGTCTCTCCACTATCTGTGGGCCTCAGTTTCTTCTCTCACTCTCTCTGGATCTGGAACTACAATCAAACCCACTGTCTGAACCTGTGCTAAAGGTATCTAAAGACACTTTGGAGCCATTTCAACTTGTACTATATGTAGTATTATTAATATTTGTATGAATGTTTCTGTGATATAATATTTGATGAGATAGAAAACTTTTACTAAGCAAATCCATACTTTTGCATTTGTCTGAAACCCCCCTTACCTTGCCTGCTCCCCCACCCCCAAAGCCTGGTTTTATTGCTTCTTATCTCTGAAATAACATTTGTCCATCCTTCTCACATTCTGTTGCAGTCTCTCCACTATCTGTGGGCCTCAGTTTCTTCTCTCACTCTCTCTGGATCTGGAACTACAATCAAACCCACTGTCTGAACCTGTGCTAAAGTCTCTCCACTATCTGTGGGCCTCAGTTTCTTCTCTCACTCTCTCTGGATCTGGAACTACAATCAAACCCACTGTCTGAACCTGTGCTAAAGGTATCTAAAGACACTTTGGAGCCATTTCAACTTGTACTATATGTAGTATTATTAATATTTGTATGAATGTTTCTGTGATATAATATTTGATGAGATAGAAAACTTTTACTAAGCAAATCCATACTTTTGCATTTGTCTGAAACCCCCCTTACCTTGCCTGCTCCCCCACCCCCAAAGCCTGGTTTTATTGCTTCTTATCTCTGAAATAACATTTGTCCATCCTTCTCACATTCTGTTGCAGTCTCTCCACTATCTGTGGGCCTCAGTTTCTTCTCTCACTCTCTCTGGATCTGGAACTACAATCAAACCCACTGTCTGAACCTGTGCTAAAGGTATCTAAAGACACTTTGGAGCCATTTCAACTTGTACTATATGTAGTATTATTAATATTTGTATGAATGTTTCTGTGATATAATATTTGATGAGATAGAAAACTTTTACTAAGCAAATCCATACTTTTGCATTTGTCTGAAACCCCCCTTACCTTGCCTGCTCCTCCACCCCCAAAGCCTGGTTTTATTGCTTCTTATCTCTGAAATAACATTTGTCCATCCTTCTCACATTCTGTTGCAGTCTCTCCACTATCTGTGGGCCTCAGTTTCTTCTCTCACTCTCTCTGGATCTGGAACTACAATCAAACCCACTGTCTGAACCTGTGCTAAAGGTATCTAAAGACACTTTGGAGCCATTTCAACTTGTACTATATGTAGTATTATTAATATTTGTATGAATGTTTCTGTGATATAATATTTGATGAGATAGAAAACTTTTACTAAGCAAATCCATACTTTTGCATTTGTCTGAAACCCCCCTTACCTTGCCTGCTCCCCCACCCCCAAAGCCTGGTTTTATTGCTTCTTATCTCTGAAATAACATTTGTCCATCCTTCTCACATTCTGTTGCAGTCTCTCCACTATCTGTGGGCCTCAGTTTCTTCTCTCACTCTCTCTGGATCTGGAACTACAATCAAACCCACTGTCTGAACCTGTGCTAAAGTCTCTCCACTATCTGTGGGCCTCAGTTTCTTCTCTCACTCTCTCTGGATCTGGAACTACAATCAAACCCACTGTCTGAACCTGTGCTAAAGGTATCTAAAGACACTTTGGAGCCATTTCAACTTGTACTATATGTAGTATTATTAATATTTGTATGAATGTTTCTGTGATATAATATTTGATGAGATAGAAAACTTTTACTAAGCAAATCCATACTTTTGCATTTGTCTGAAACCCCCCTTACCTTGCCTGCTCCCCCACCCCCAAAGCCTGGTTTTATTGCTTCTTATCTCTGAAATAACATTTGTCCATCCTTCTCACATTCTGTTGCAGTCTCTCCACTATCTGTGGGCCTCAGTTTCTTCTCTCACTCTCTCTGGATCTGGAACTACAATCAAACCCACTGTCTGAACCTGTGCTAAAGTCTCTCCACTATCTGTGGGCCTCAGTTTCTTCTCTCACTCTCTCTGGATCTGGAACTACAATCAAACCCACTGTCTGAACCTGTGCTAAAGGTATCTAAAGACACTTTGGAGCCATTTCAACTTGTACTATATGTAGTATTATTAATATTTGTATGAATGTTTCTGTGATATAATATTTGATGAGATAGAAAACTTTTACTAAGCAAATCCATACTTTTGCATTTGTCTGAAACCCCCCTTACCTTGCCTGCTCCCCCACCCCCAAAGCCTGGTTTTATTGCTTCTTATCTCTGAAATAACATTTGTCCATCCTTCTCACATTCTGTTGCAGTCTCTCCACTATCTGTGGGCCTCAGTTTCTTCTCTCACTCTCTCTGGATCTGGAACTACAATCAAACCCACTGTCTGAACCTGTGCTAAAGGTATCTAAAGACACTTTGGAGCCATTTCAACTTGTACTATATGTAGTATTATTAATATTTGTATGAATGTTTCTGTGATATAATATTTGATGAGATAGAAAACTTTTACTAAGCAAATCCATACTTTTGCATTTGTCTGAAACCCCCCTTACCTTGCCTGCTCCCCCACCCCCAAAGCCTGGTTTTATTGCTTCTTATCTCTGAAATAACATTTGTCCATCCTTCTCACATTCTGTTGCAGTCTCTCCACTATCTGTGGGCCTCAGTTTCTTCTCTCACTCTCTCTGGATCTGGAACTACAATCAAACCCACTGTCTGAACCTGTGCTAAAGGTATCTAAAGACACTTTGGAGCCATTTCAACTTGTACTATATGTAGTATTATTAATATTTGTATGAATGTTTCTGTGATATAATATTTGATGAGATAGAAAACTTTTACTAAGCAAATCCATACTTTTGCATTTGTCTGAAACCCCCCTTACCTTGCCTGCTCCCCCACCCCCAAAGCCTGGTTTTATTGCTTCTTATCTCTGAAATAACATTTGTCCATCCTTCTCACATTCTGTTGCAGTCTCTCCACTATCTGTGGGCCTCAGTTTCTTCTCTCACTCTCTCTGGATCTGGAACTACAATCAAACCCACTGTCTGAACCTGTGCTAAAGGTATCTAAAGACACTTTGGAGCCATTTCAACTTGTACTATATGTAGTATTATTAATATTTGTATGAATGTTTCTGTGATATAATATTTGATGAGATAGAAAACTTTTACTAAGCAAATCCATACTTTTGCATTTGTCTGAAACCCCCCTTACCTTGCCTGCTCCCCCACCCCCAAAGCCTGGTTTTATTGCTTCTTATCTCTGAAATAACATTTGTCCATCCTTCTCACATTCTGTTGCAGTCTCTCCACTATCTGTGGGCCTCAGTTTCTTCTCTCACTCTCTCTGGATCTGGAACTACAATCAAACCCACTGTCTGAACCTGTGCTAAAGTCTCTCCACTATCTGTGGGCCTCAGTTTCTTCTCTCACTCTCTCTGGATCTGGAACTACAATCAAACCCACTGTCTGAACCTGTGCTAAAGGTATCTAAAGACACTTTGGAGCCATTTCAACTTGTACTATATGTAGTATTATTAATATTTGTATGAATGTTTCTGTGATATAATATTTGATGAGATAGAAAACTTTTACTAAGCAAATCCATACTTTTGCATTTGTCTGAAACCCCCCTTACCTTGCCTGCTCCCCCACCCCCAAAGCCTGGTTTTATTGCTTCTTATCTCTGAAATAACATTTGTCCATCCTTCTCACATTCTGTTGCAGTCTCTCCACTATCTGTGGGCCTCAGTTTCTTCTCTCACTCTCTCTGGATCTGGAACTACAATCAAACCCACTGTCTGAACCTGTGCTAAAGGTATCTAAAGACACTTTGGAGCCATTTCAACTTGTACTATATGTAGTATTATTAATATTTGTATGAATGTTTCTGTGATATAATATTTGATGAGATAGAAAACTTTTACTAAGCAAATCCATACTTTTGCATTTGTCTGAAACCCCCCTTACCTTGCCTGCTCCCCCACCCCCAAAGCCTGGTTTTATTGCTTCTTATCTCTGAAATAACATTTGTCCATCCTTCTCACATTCTGTTGCAGTCTCTCCACTATCTGTGGGCCTCAGTTTCTTCTCTCACTCTCTCTGGATCTGGAACTACAATCAAACCCACTGTCTGAACCTGTGCTAAAGGTATCTAAAGACACTTTGGAGCCATTTCAACTTGTACTATATGTAGTATTATTAATATTTGTATGAATGTTTCTGTGATATAATATTTGATGAGATAGAAAACTTTTACTAAGCAAATCCATACTTTTGCATTTGTCTGAAACCCCCCTTACCTTGCCTGCTCCCCCACCCCCAAAGCCTGGTTTTATTGCTTCTTATCTCTGAAATAACATTTGTCCATCCTTCTCACATTCTGTTGCAGTCTCTCCACTATCTGTGGGCCTCAGTTTCTTCTCTCACTCTCTCTGGATCTGGAACTACAATCAAACCCACTGTCTGAACCTGTGCTAAAGGTATCTAAAGACACTTTGGAGCCATTTCAACTTGTACTATATGTAGTATTATTAATATTTGTATGAATGTTTCTGTGATATAATATTTGATGAGATAGAAAACTTTTACTAAGCAAATCCATACTTTTGCATTTGTCTGAAACCCCCCTTACCTTGCCTGCTCCCCCACCCCCAAAGCCTGGTTTTATTGCTTCTTATCTCTGAAATAACATTTGTCCATCCTTCTCACATTCTGTTGCAGTCTCTCCACTATCTGTGGGCCTCAGTTTCTTCTCTCACTCTCTCTGGATCTGGAACTACAATCAAACCCACTGTCTGAACCTGTGCTAAAGGTATCTAAAGACACTTTGGAGCCATTTCAACTTGTACTATATGTAGTATTATTAATATTTGTATGAATGTTTCTGTGATATAATATTTGATGAGATAGAAAACTTTTACTAAGCAAATCCATACTTTTGCATTTGTCTGAAACCCCCCTTACCTTGCCTGCTCCCCCACCCCCAAAGCCTGGTTTTATTGCTTCTTATCTCTGAAATAACATTTGTCCATCCTTCTCACATTCTGTTGCAGTCTCTCCACTATCTGTGGGCCTCAGTTTCTTCTCTCACTCTCTCTGGATCTGGAACTACAATCAAACCCACTGTCTGAACCTGTGCTAAAGGTATCTAAAGACACTTTGGAGCCATTTCAACTTGTACTATATGTAGTATTATTAATATTTGTATGAATGTTTCTGTGATATAATATTTGATGAGATAGAAAACTTTTACTAAGCAAATCCATACTTTTGCATTTGTCTGAAACCCCCCTTACCTTGCCTGCTCCCCCACCCCCAAAGCCTGGTTTTATTGCTTCTTATCTCTGAAATAACATTTGTCCATCCTTCTCACATTCTGTTGCAGTCTCTCCACTATCTGTGGGCCTCAGTTTCTTCTCTCACTCTCTCTGGATCTGGAACTACAATCAAACCCACTGTCTGAACCTGTGCTAAAGGTATCTAAAGACACTTTGGAGCCATTTCAACTTGTACTATATGTAGTATTATTAATATTTGTATGAATGTTTCTGTGATATAATATTTGATGAGATAGAAAACTTTTACTAAGCAAATCCATACTTTTGCATTTGTCTGAAACCCCCCTTACCTTGCCTGCTCCCCCACCCCCAAAGCCTGGTTTTATTGCTTCTTATCTCTGAAATAACATTTGTCCATCCTTCTCACATTCTGTTGCAGTCTCTCCACTATCTGTGGGCCTCAGTTTCTTCTCTCACTCTCTCTGGATCTGGAACTACAATCAAACCCACTGTCTGAACCTGTGCTAAAGTCTCTCCACTATCTGTGGGCCTCAGTTTCTTCTCTCACTCTCTCTGGATCTGGAACTACAATCAAACCCACTGTCTGAACCTGTGCTAAAGGTATCTAAAGACACTTTGGAGCCATTTCAACTTGTACTATATGTAGTATTATTAATATTTGTATGAATGTTTCTGTGATATAATATTTGATGAGATAGAAAACTTTTACTAAGCAAATCCATACTTTTGCATTTGTCTGAAACCCCCCTTACCTTGCCTGCTCCCCCACCCCCAAAGCCTGGTTTTATTGCTTCTTATCTCTGAAATAACATTTGTCCATCCTTCTCACATTCTGTTGCAGTCTCTCCACTATCTGTGGGCCTCAGTTTCTTCTCTCACTCTCTCTGGATCTGGAACTACAATCAAACCCACTGTCTGAACCTGTGCTAAAGGTATCTAAAGACACTTTGGAGCCATTTCAACTTGTACTATATGTAGTATTATTAATATTTGTATGAATGTTTCTGTGATATAATATTTGATGAGATAGAAAACTTTTACTAAGCAAATCCATACTTTTGCATTTGTCTGAAACCCCCCTTACCTTGCCTGCTCCCCCACCCCCAAAGCCTGGTTTTATTGCTTCTTATCTCTGAAATAACATTTGTCCATCCTTCTCACATTCTGTTGCAGTCTCTCCACTATCTGTGGGCCTCAGTTTCTTCTCTCACTCTCTCTGGATCTGGAACTACAATCAAACCCACTGTCTGAACCTGTGCTAAAGGTATCTAAAGACACTTTGGAGCCATTTCAACTTGTACTATATGTAGTATTATTAATATTTGTATGAATGTTTCTGTGATATAATATTTGATGAGATAGAAAACTTTTACTAAGCAAATCCATACTTTTGCATTTGTCTGAAACCCCCCTTACCTTGCCTGCTCCCCCACCCCCAAAGCCTGGTTTTATTGCTTCTTATCTCTGAAATAACATTTGTCCATCCTTCTCACATTCTGTTGCAGTCTCTCCACTATCTGTGGGCCTCAGTTTCTTCTCTCACTCTCTCTGGATCTGGAACTACAATCAAACCCACTGTCTGAACCTGTGCTAAAGGTATCTAAAGACACTTTGGAGCCATTTCAACTTGTACTATATGTAGTATTATTAATATTTGTATGAATGTTTCTGTGATATAATATTTGATGAGATAGAAAACTTTTACTAAGCAAATCCATACTTTTGCATTTGTCTGAAACCCCCCTTACCTTGCCTGCTCCCCCACCCCCAAAGCCTGGTTTTATTGCTTCTTATCTCTGAAATAACATTTGTCCATCCTTCTCACATTCTGTTGCAGTCTCTCCACTATCTGTGGGCCTCAGTTTCTTCTCTCACTCTCTCTGGATCTGGAACTACAATCAAACCCACTGTCTGAACCTGTGCTAAAGTCTCTCCACTATCTGTGGGCCTCAGTTTCTTCTCTCACTCTCTCTGGATCTGGAACTACAATCAAACCCACTGTCTGAACCTGTGCTAAAGGTATCTAAAGACACTTTGGAGCCATTTCAACTTGTACTATATGTAGTATTATTAATATTTGTATGAATGTTTCTGTGATATAATATTTGATGAGATAGAAAACTTTTACTAAGCAAATCCATACTTTTGCATTTGTCTGAAACCCCCCTTACCTTGCCTGCTCCCCCACCCCCAAAGCCTGGTTTTATTGCTTCTTATCTCTGAAATAACATTTGTCCATCCTTCTCACATTCTGTTGCAGTCTCTCCACTATCTGTGGGCCTCAGTTTCTTCTCTCACTCTCTCTGGATCTGGAACTACAATCAAACCCACTGTCTGAACCTGTGCTAAAGTCTCTCCACTATCTGTGGGCCTCAGTTTCTTCTCTCACTCTCTCTGGATCTGGAACTACAATCAAACCCACTGTCTGAACCTGTGCTAAAGGTATCTAAAGACACTTTGGAGCCATTTCAACTTGTACTATATGTAGTATTATTAATATTTGTATGAATGTTTCTGTGATATAATATTTGATGAGATAGAAAACTTTTACTAAGCAAATCCATACTTTTGCATTTGTCTGAAACCCCCCTTACCTTGCCTGCTCCCCCACCCCCAAAGCCTGGTTTTATTGCTTCTTATCTCTGAAATAACATTTGTCCATCCTTCTCACATTCTGTTGCAGTCTCTCCACTATCTGTGGGCCTCAGTTTCTTCTCTCACTCTCTCTGGATCTGGAACTACTTCCCAACCCCCCCTGCCCCTCACCCACCCGCCCCTTGTTTCTCTTGATTTATTGAGTCACTCAAATTTCCTACAGCTGATCAATTAGCAACATCTGCTAACTATACCTAATTAATCTTTTACACAATGTTTCCTCATGCCTTTTCCTTCCTCATTACATCCTGTTCTTTCCTCAAGCTTCTCTTCTCAACTTTGCCACATCATGTCTCCAACGTAACCATCTCACCTTACATGCTTTCCTCTCCTCTTTTATGCTCCCATGAGCTACTCTTATTCCTCCATCCACCATCTCCTACCCCTTCTAAAGCTCATAAGCAGAAACACTCCTGCAAGTCCAAAACTGACTTCCTCTCCCTCTCTCTCTTTATTCTGCTGGCTTCTTGGGACATACCTCCTAACACAGGCCCCTCACCTCCCACTTGCAGATTATACTATCTGACCACTAGGGGCAGATAACATATTACATACTAGGATCACTTACCAAATTACTTTCTCAGTTGCTTTCCTTTTCCTTCTAACTTTGCATACCCTCCTACCTAATGAAACTTCACTTTCTTCCTGACCCTTGCTATTTGTTATCTGCCTCTTCCATCCCCTTTAGATTGTAAGTAGAGAGTTTTCAATCTTGTAGAGTGCTTTGGGAAAAAGCACTTTCTACAAAGATTCTAAGCTCAAAACAGGGCCCTCCACTTTTTGCAGCTTGTTAAAATGTATATTTTTCCTTGTTCATTTCCTCTGTATAGCGCTACGGAATATGTTGGCGCGTTACAAATAAAAGTAATAATAATAATAATAATCAGTAACATGAAATAATGGTTCAAAATTGGGAAAAGAGTGTGACAAGATTGTGTATTGTGATCTTATTTATTCAAAATATATGCAGAGTACATCATGCATAAGGCTGGACTGAATAAATCCAAAGTTGGAATTAATATTGCCGGAAGAAATATCAATAACCTCAGATACGTGGATGAGACTAATGTGATGGCTGAAAGTGAGGAGGAAATATGGTGAGGGAGTGGGAGGAGAGTAGGAGAGAGGGAGTAAGAGAGAGACAGAGGGGGAAAGAGATAGAGTGAGATGAGGGGAGATAGAGAGAGAGGGGAGAGAGACATAGAAAGAGTGATGGGAGATAGAGAGAGGAAGAGGTAGGGGATAGAGAGCGAGAAGAGAGAGAAAGAGAGAGTGAGAGAGGAAGAGAAAAAGATGGGAGATAGAGAGAGGAAGGGGATAGAGGGGAGGGAGAGAGAGTGGGGGATAGAGACAGAGAAAGTGTGAGGAGGGAGAGAGCAAGAGATGGGAGAGAGAAAAAGAGAGGGGAAGAGGGATAGAGAGAAATAGGGAGAGAGAGAGGAAGAGAGAGTGGGGGAGAGGGAAAGAGAGAGACAGAGGGTGGAAAGAAAGATATGGGAAACAAAGAGGTAGCAAGAGAGAGAGACATAGAAAGATGGAGAGTAGAGAGAGGGAGAAAGATAGAGGAAAAAAGAGAGTGACAGGGAGAGTGAGATAGAAAGAGAGAGGTAAGAGAGAGAGGGGAGAGAGAGTGGGAAAGGGAGAGAGGGAGACAGAGAATAAGTGGGGAGGGAGAGAGTGAGAGATGGGAGAGAGAGGAAGAGAAAGAGAGGGGAAGAGGGAGGGAGAGAAATATGGTGAGGGATTGGGAGGAGAGTAGGAGGGAGGGAGAAAGAGAGAGACAGAGGGGGGAGATAGAGAGAGAGAGGGGAGAGAGACATAGAAAGAGGGATTGGAGATAGAGAGAGAGAGGAAGAGGTAGGGGATAGAGAAGGAGAAGAGAGAGAGGGGAGAGAGACATAGAAAGAGGGATGGGAGATAGAGAGAGGAAGGGGATAGAGGGGTGAAGAGAGAGAAAAAGAGAGGGTGAGAGAGAGGAAGAGAAAAAAAGGGAGGGAGAGAGAGTGGGGGATAGAGACAGAAAAGTGTGAGGAGGGAGAGAGCGAGAGATGGGAGAGAGAAAAAGAGAGGGGAAGAGAGATAGAAAGAAATAGGGAGAGAGAGGAAGAGAGAGTGGGGGAGAGGGAAAGAGAGAGACAGAGGGTGGAAAGAAAGATAGGGGAAATAAAGAGGTAGCGAGAGAGAGAGACATAGAAAGACTGAGGGTAGAGAGAGGGAGAAAGATGGAGGAAAAAAGAGAGTGACAGGGAGATAGAAAGAGAGAGAGGGGAGAGAGAGAGTGGGAAAGGGAGAGAGGGAGACAGAGAAAGGAGAGAAATAAAGGGGGGAAAGAGAGAGATAGATAAAGACAGGGGGGAGAGAGAGGAGAAAGAGAGGGTGGGAGAGAAAGAATGAGAGAGAAGGGAAGAGGAGAGAGAGGGATAGAATGTGAACAAGTTATAGCTTGGCGTATGTGAGTAGCTATACTGTAAAAATGTAGGAAATGTCTTCAATTTGCTCACACAGCAAGATAGCGATATACACGCACAGAAAAAGGAAAAATGGGTGCATGCACATTTTGCGCACACACGCACAGGGGCTCCGTCACTTTACTACCTAGGGGCTTCTAAAAGATAGATCTGGGCTTGCTCACAGAGATGTCTCCTTGGGTCCTTTCTGAACTGGTGGCTTGGGACATGTCTCCATGGGGAAGACCAACCCACAGAAGATGCCACCCGCTTCCAAGAACAGCTTTAAGAAACAACAGACAAACGGGAAGCCAGTGGAGTGATTGATAGAGAGGTGCAGCAGATACTGAGCGATGAGTATGGAAGTTGAGTCTAGCAGAGGCATTCCTTATCGATTGGCGTGAAGAGTGACGGGTGATAGGGAGGTCAGCAAGCAGCGAGTTGCAGTAGTCGAGGCGAGATATGATGTAAGTGACGTATTTTGGAGATGTTTTTTAGATGGTTGAGACAAGAATTAGTTAGTGATTGTATACAAGGAGTGAAAGCAAGGGCAGGATCCAACAGAACTCCAAGACAGCGGGCCTATAAGGTGGGAGTAATGATGACATATATGAGGATGAGCGATATATGAGGAATGGAAGCTGTAGCAGAGGGTAGGAAGATTAGGAGCTCAGTCTTTGTCATGTTGAGTTTGAGTTGATCGGCAGACATCCAGGAGGGTATGCTTGAGAGACAGTTGGAAACTTGTACTAGAAGAGAAGGGGATCAATCTGGTACTGAGAGGTAGATTTGAGTCATCTGCATAGAGATGATACTGAAACCCAAATTATTTTATTAGGGTACCAAGATATGATGTATAGATAGAGAAGAGGAGGGGACTTAGGGGTATGCCAACAGACAGAGGTTGAGGAGAAGAAGTGGTGCCAGAGATAGAGACACTAAAAGTTTGGTCTTGTATGTAAGATGTTAACCAAAATAGAGCAGTGTCACGGATGCTGAGGGAGTGGAGAATGTGGATTAGTAGGGGGTGGTCAACTGTATTAAATGCAGCAGAGAGATCCAGAAGAATTAGAATAGAGAAGTAAACCTTTGACTTGGCGGTGAGCAGGTCATTAGTGACTTTAATGAGAGGGCCGGAAGCTGGATTGGAAGGTGTCAAGAAGAGAATTGGAGGAAAGAAGTTGGGTAATGTGATTGGAGACAAGTGGCTCAAGCAGTTTTGAAGTAGAGAGATAGGGCGATAGTTAGAAGCAGATGCTGGATCAGTTGAGGGTTTCTTAAGAATGGTTGTAAATGTGGCATGTTTTAAAGTGTTTGGAAACTTTTCAGTGCTTATGGAAAGGTTGAATAGACGTGTGAGAGCTGAAATAAGTATATTAGAGAGGGGAGTGATAAGCTGTGCTGGAAATCGGATCCAGAAGACAGGTAGTGAAGCAGGAGGTTGAAAGTAGACTGGAGACTTCATCCTCTGTTACAGGGTCAAAGGAGTGCATAATGCCTATTGGATTTGGGAACGGTGGAGGCTGGGTGTTGTCAATAAGTGGAGAGGATGGAGTATGTGAGTGGAGAATTTGTTGCAAATGTTTTCGATTTTATGTTTGAAATGGCTTGCAAAGTCCTCAGCTGAGAGACAAAAAGAGGCAGCAGTACAAATTCACTCTGCTTCAAGGCCTACTACATCTGTGAGATTCTCAGAGCTGCATGCACACCACCTCAGCAGGTATGGAGGAAACTATGGAAACTGCGCCATCCCTGGAGCCAATATCACTACTGTATGCATGTTATTATATCTTGGCAGATAGAAATATTTCTAACTTTTTGTTTTCAATTTCTAACTGTTACCTATACCCTGCTTGGCTGTCTCCACCTTCCCCCATCTTTTCCCCATTTATGGCTGGCATACTCACCTCAAATCTCCTCCCCCTCCTCACATACCTTCATTCTAAGGTCTCTCTCCCATTCCTCTTTAACTCCCTATCTTCCTGTACTGTATATCCACCAATCCATTCTCTATTTCTTTCAGTGCAAATTCACTCTGCTTCAAGGCCTACTACATCTGTGAGATTCTCAGAATATTGCCATCCCCCCGAAGCCATCCACCCAAACTCAGATTAAATTTATAGAGCCATGGAAACCACCTGACTTCCAACTTGCAGATATATCATCTCAACACTAGGGGTCAGCCAGCGTACTAGTCTTCCACCACACATCCCTTCCCTCTAAAATAAAACTCTTTCTGTCTTTCACTTGCTTCCTGACCCTTGCAATTCCTTATTTGTTACTCTTCCTCAGTTCTCTGCCCTTGAATTACCTTTAGATTGTAAGTAGCGAGTTTCCAGTCTTGTAGGGTGCTTTGGGATAAAGCATTTTCTGCTAAGATTCTAATCTTGTATTTCCCTGTTCTTATCCCCTGTACAGCGCTACGGAATATGTTGGCGCGATACAAATAAAAGATAATAATAATAATAATAATAATAATAATAATAATAATAATAATAATAATAATAATAAGGAGGTGGTGGGGGGCGGTGGAGAGTGTTGAATGTAGTGAACAAACATTTGGTATTGTAGGACAGAGATGTCATCGATGATGTAAAGTATTGCTGTTTGAGAAGTATGAGTGCAGAGGAGTAGGAGAGCAAAATAAAATTGTATTGGAGGAAGTCTGCTGCAGTGAGAGATATCCCCCATAGCCATTCCACACTGCTGGAGCACCTCTGTGTGTATTGTGTTTGTGTAGTGTGCCATGGTTGTGGATGAGAGCAAGGGCGCGTGTATGTGTTAGGGGGGCAAGAGTGTTAAGGGTGGAAGAGAGAGCAGAGTTGTACTGTGAGGTGGCAGATGAGGTCAGTGAGGGGGCTGAGATGGGGTCTTAATACAATGGTATGGGTGTGTGACTGAAATGGAGGCGGCAGTATGATAGTGCTGCATGGGAGGCAGTATCAGATGGAGTGAGCCAAGTTTCAGTAATAGCCAATCAACAAGTTAATCACAGTTATATGAACCAGGAGCATAATTTGGTGCTAGAGCTTTTAGTCATGCTGCTCCCGTTATGTGGAACCCTCCTACTAAAGCAATTGAAGAGTTCCCATCATTCAACATCTTCAAAAAGAAGCTTAAGACTTATCTGCTTACCTGAGTCTTTAGGTAACACATTATGTGGAAAAGTACTGTAAAGTCCTTTTAATCCACCTTGAAGAAAAATACTGTATAAATTCCTATTGTTATTATGTTATATAGCAGGGCTAAATATGAGAGGCATTGATGGATTCTCTTAAGTAGAAAGTAGTGCATGTAAAACAAAACAAGTATAATAATTAAAAATATATATATTTCCAAGTGCTTAATCCCACTTAATAGTATTAAATAGATCAAAAGTTGGAAAAGTTTATTTTCTTACAACAACTGAACCACAATTAAAAATGGGGGTCCCAATTGCCAACATAGAGGAAAAAACGTTATATTGCGTACTGGTCACCACCAGGATACTAATTTATAAGCTGATTCTCCATATCCATATACTACTCAAAGATAACTTAACATCAGAAACACTTGCATCAAACAACCCTAGGCACCCACCAGGAGATCTTCGAGTATACAAAACTCATAGTAAAGAGAGGAAGGTCTATGATCCTCAAAGGATACCTTCTATTTGGAAGGCTCAAATAATCTGATGCCCAAAATCTTGCTAGAATTCCCTACATAAGGCAATAAAGCCTATCAGACGTTAACTCGCAGGAGTATGGTTTACTATTGCTTGGGACGAGTTGCTGGATGTAAAGGAAGTGAAGAATATAAACAAAAACAAATGGGTCTCCCAAATTAAAGAAAATTAAAACCAAAATTGTACAATCCTTGGGACTTCATTATATAGGAAAGAAAACCAAAATAAGCTATATCAGCTAGATATTAGGCTTCCCTTAAGGTAACTTGTGGTAGTGAACTATTCATGCATAGTATATCAGTTGTATCCCTGGATATCAAAGTCACCTTTTCCGTTTCGTCACAACTAAGCGGCTTTGTCAAAGGCTCATTCATTTATTGAAGAAACCACAGGTTTTGTGAGATTTGAAGCCCACTGTTGCTGTATGTATAATGTCAGCAGAAAATTATATTGGTTACAGCAGAGGAGTCTGTATGTAAGGTGAGTAGCATATGGTATATTGGCTTCCAATGTGGAAAAACCACATAATGATATAGATGGGACACAAACACGAACATATTTGAGATTTGAACAATTTCATAGAGCTCAAAATCCTCAAACGCATGAATGAACATTTAAGTAGATTGTAAACTCTATAGGGTACAGATGGTGTAACCCATAAGCTGTCTTTATGTTAAACTCACTTATATTGTCATGTAATTCTGATGTCCCAGGTCTCTACACAAATAAAAAATAAATGAATGCATACTTAGTAGTCATATACGTGAAGCTCACTTTGATTAATTCCAGCTAGATAGATAGGTAGTTAGATAGGTAGGTAGGTAGATAGATAGATAGATAGATAGATAGATAGCGATAGATAGATAGATAGATAGATAGATAGATAGATAGATAGATAGATAGATAGATAGATAGATATAGATAGATAGATAGATAGATATAGATAGATAGATAGATAGATAGATAGATAGATAGATAGATAGATAGATATAGATAGATAGATAGATAGATAGCGATAGATAGGGATAGATAGATAGATATAGATAGATAGCGATAGATAGATAGATAGATAGATAGATAGATAGCTATAGATAGATAGATAGATAGATAGATAGCTATAGATAGATAGATAGCTATAGATAGATATAGGTAGATAGATGGATAGATGGATAGATATAGGTAGATATAGGTAGATAGATGGATAGATATAGGTAGATAGGTAGATATAGGTAGATAGATGGATAGATATAGGTAGATAGATGGATAGATATAGGTAGATATAGGTAGATAGATGGATAGATATAGGTAGATAGGTAGATATAGGTAGGTAGATAGATAGATATAGGTAGGTAGGTAGATAGATATAGGTAGGTAGATATAGATAGGTAGGTAGATAGATATAGGTAGATAGATAGATAGATAGATAGATAGATAGATAGATAGATATAGATAGATAGATAGATAGATAGATAGATAGATAGATAGATAGATAGATAGATAGATAGATAGATATAGATAGATAGATAGATAGCGATAGATAGGGATAGATAGATAGATATAGATAGATAGCGATAGATAGATAGATAGATAGATAGATAGATAGATAGATAGAAAGATAGATAGATAGATAGATAGATAGATAGATAGATAGATAGATAGATGAAAAATATATTTTAACATGGTCTTTAGAAGAGCTACTTACAAAGGCAGGTTTTCTGTGTATAAACGTATAAACATGTTCATGTCTCTATAACATTTGTCTATATCATTTTTGGAATCCGTTACCAAATATGCCATGCATCAGTGAAGAACAACCTCTAATATATACCATATTTTATAAATATTGCTTCCATTGCACAACATAGCGGTTAGTTCTCAGATAAAACGCTGGGATATAGATTCCCGTGTCATGCTGTGTGCTTCATTTCCATGGAATTTCCCTCTCACAGACACCACTTGTATACACAGGATTTTAGTATTTCCTCTCCGGCTCCAGCTCCAATTTGAAGCACTGTAAAAGCTTGAACTGTTTCCAGAACCTGCGGTCTGAGGAGGCTCTGCCACAGAGCGATTCAAAACAGGCCACACACTGACTGACACGCATTAAATCTCCACTCACACAGCGCAGAGGAGATTACACTAAGACAGCAGATCCTGTGCTAAAGGGACACAGCAAAGGTCCCAGCCATTTTATAAAATGGAAAGTACATATATACCGTAAATGAAAATATTTGCAATTGGTTGATATTAATTTTTTTGAGAGGAAGTGTTACATAATTAAGCTTGTAGGTATTTTAAATACAAATTATCTCTAACTAATTTTATCTAGTGTCATTAATAAACTCTCAAATGTTGTTTTGTTTTTGTTTTTATTATTATTATTATTGTCTTTATTTAATCAAGATGGACCAAAAGCCCAGTTAGTATAGATTAGTATAATGAAAGCATTTATATAATAAAAGTATCTGTGGCTGTTATTATTTAACCAACTGGGCATGCTCTTCTTCATTTATAGATAATTTATGCCCAACATTCAAGCTCAATTATCTAACACTTTCAATCAATAATTTTAATAATATCCAATTGTCATCAAATTTGAATTCTATATGTAGTGTAAATCTCTGTGAAAATCTTTGGTGTGTCACTTTAAAGGACTCTCTAAAGAATAGTTACCCTTCTGTCGCAGTGAAGGGTTGGTGTAACCCAATGAAGCTGTAAGATATACCATGTAGGGTCACCCAAGATGGGCAAGTCATTGAAGACAAATCACAGTCCACTAGAGAAGGAACTGGCAACCCACTCCAGTATATTTTCCAAGAAAACCTTATTGATAAGTACAACCAGATAAAAGATGTGCCCGCTGTGCTGTGGTTCATAGGGTCACAGAGAGTCAAAAATAACTGTTGTTTGTTTAATCATTCAAAGAATAAATAGGTAGGGCTTGATAAGAAAAAAAACGTACTGTGCAGTTAAACAATTACTATTTTCAATCATGCCCACAGACAGTACGAGCTCTAGATCTCTTTACCCCCTGAATGAAGTATTGTGTCTGGAGTGGAGCCACCCAAGGGGGGAGGCTAGGTAAATTGGCATATCACAACTGCAGTATGATAGTTAGTGTCAGTAGAAGGGGTCTTTTTGCTACTAATTTGTGTATTCAAGTTGGCATTTCCCCCTCAGTGCCTCCACTCTGACCGCAATACCTCATTCAGGGGCGGAGACACCCAGAGCTTATACAACCTAAGGAAACATTAAAAAAGTAAGTAATTGTTTAAACTTAGAATAAAAGTTTAATAAAAGTTTTTTTAAAGCCTTAACTAACTACTCTTTAGAGGTCCTTTATCAGGTAGTGTACTTCTTATGATAAAGGAAATACATGTTTCACTGTCAGTGTCATGGGAGCAAACAAATCATGGTTTTGAATGTAGTAAGGATACATGGAAGAGCCTCCTAGCACAAATAATAGAAAAATAAATCACAAACAATACTTTAAAAGACCACTAAAGTATGTGAGATAACAAACTAACACCATTAACAGGTATATGCATAAGATATACTTTAGTGCAAGGTGGGAACAGAGGAGGGAGAGATGGATGTTGGCTTTGTCACAGCGAAACAAAATAGACAATTTTTCTACTTATTCTCCAGAATCTTTCTCTTGCCTTTGACAAAATGGACCAGTCTCTTATTCACCAGTCTGGACACTGCTATATTTTACTTTCAATGTTATCCTTTCATCTGTTTTTAGTGTCTCCTACTCAGGCGTTGCTTCATCTCTACTACCACTTACTGTCAAAGTACCTTAAGTCTCTGTTTTGGGTTCCTTGCTGCCTCCCAAATTGCTTCCCATGGCAAAGTCTTTTGATTCACAATATCATCTATCCTGATGATTCCCAAGTCTAAATATACTCTCCTGACTTATCTCCCTCATACTAACTCGTGCAACCACTTATATATCCAATTTATACCTTTGGATGGCCTATCAATAATACTGAGCTCTTAAGAATGCCACCCACTAGCCGACTGTCAGCATTTGACATTTCCCTCCCTCAACAACTACTGCGTCATACCTACAACCCAAGTCCACTACGTCCAAATAATTCTGGATTTAGTACTCTCCATTTCCACCTCCAATCACTAAGCAAAACATGCTGCTCCATCTAAGAAACATCTCCAATTCCATATTTTCCTCACACAAGAAACAACCATAATTCCACTTGACTACCGCAACTCACTAACTGGCCTTGCCCTTACTAGACTCTCGCCAATCGCTTATCATCTGAGATTATACCCCTCAAATCCCTAAATGGAATCCCCTATTCTCTAGGTTTAAATTAAACATCCTGACACTCACCTACAGAGACTTCTATAATACAACACATACTGATTTGACATATTAGGATGGGCTGGTAGCGATGTAACAGGTATTTTGTTAGCAGGTTTTGCTGACTGATCAAGTGCAAGTAATTTGTATAACTCAATAAAGGAAGATAAATCAGGGGCGGTGGGAAAGGGGCTGGAAGGGAGGGTGTAATCTCAGTTTCCATGAGAGCAAGGGTCAGGTTCAGCTAAAAATGGCTTCTGTAAAAGGAAGAGGATTGATGTTAGAGGTCGATAGGAGAGCGAGAAAGAGTGAAGAAACAGGACGGGACATGATCAGAGGAGGGATATGGGTAGAGCAAAAATAAGGAGACAATAAACCAGAGGTTGGGGCAAAGGAATGCATGCCATAGTATAGGGGGCTGGACATGGATATTGTACTGGTAGAAGTTCCATCATTTAGTTAGAGATCATTTCAATCTTCTAACATATACACCGTAAGTCTGCAAGTTTCAGTCCTGCAAGGTGCTTCCAGGAAAGCACTATGGACACCAAATTCCAAGCTCAAAGACAGGGCCCTCCATTCTTTGCAATGTGTTAACTTTATATTTGTAATGGCCTGGAACTTAACTTATGTATAGCGGTATGGAATATGTTGGAGCATTACAAATAAACAATAATAATCACGTATATAGTTGTCAGCAATACGGGATGTTGCTAACGTTGCAAAGCGAGAGCCGCAGTTGCAGGCAAGGAGCGCCAAAGGCGCTCCTTGAGCTGGTGGAGATGAGCGACATAGGCGCTCATCCCTACTACCCCGTACGACAGGCAGTGATCGCCGAAGGCGCTCACTGCACTGGTGGAGATGAGCGCCATAGGCGATCATCCCTACATCCCTCGGGACAGACAGTACAGGCCGCAACTGCAATGTCAGCTGTTTGCAGCCCATTTCCATAAGGCCTGCAGCACTACTTGGTTCCTGCCATGGGGAGAACTCGGGATAAGCGCCTCCGGTGCTCATCACAAGGCCTCTCAGCACCCCCAGTGCCTCCCCTCTCCTTCACCTCAACCCCCCTCTCCCCTCACTTACCTTCATTGCACTGCTCCTGCTGCTGTTCATCGCGTCTTCTGTGTCTGGAACTGGCATATGCTAATGACGCGACGTCACATGCCCGTCATGTTTTTAGCATATGCCGGCTCCCAAAGACCCGATGGACAGCTGCAGGAGTCCCAGGACTCACATCACACCTCCTCTCTCCCCTCATCCTCTCCTCCTCATCCTCTCCCTCCCCTCATCCTCTCCCTCTCCTCAAAGTTTTTTTCAGTGGTTCTATTTTCCCAGGAGAGCAAGGACCAGGTCTAGTTAAAATTGCTTTTGCAAAAGGAAGATGATTGGTGTTATGAGAGAGAAGCATGACATCTACTTTTACTAGGAAAGACAGAAAGGAATATTTTCCCATGGCACCTCAGAATGAAATCCAGCCCGGCGTATGAGCATTTAAATTATAATGCCTAGGGTGTCAAAGTAATATATATATATATATATATATATATATATATATATATACAGTCAGGTCCATAAATATTGGGACATCGACACAATTCTAAACTTTTTGGCTCTATACACCACCACAATGGATTTGAAATGAAACTAACAAGATGTGCTTTAACTGCAGACTTTCAGCTTTAATTTGAGGGTATTTACATCCAAATCAGGTGAACGGTGTAGGAATTACAACAGTTTGTATATGTGCCTCCCACTTTTTAAGGGACCAAAAGTAATGGGACAATTGGCTGCTCAGTTGTTCCATGGCCAGGTGTGTGTTATTCCCTCATTATCCCATTTACAAAGAGCAGATACAAGCTCCAGTGTTCATTTCAAGTGTGCTATTTGCATTTGTTGCTGTTAACTCTCAATATGAGATCCAAAGGGCTGTCACTATCAGTGAAGCAAGCCATCATTAGGCTGAAAAAAACAAAACAAACCCATCAGAGAGATAGCAAAAACATTAGGTGTGGCCAAATCAACTGTTTGGAACATACTTAAAAAGAAAGAACGCACCGGTGAGCTCAGCAACACCAAAAGACCCGGAAGACCACGGAAAACAACTGTGGTGGATGACCGAAGAATTATTGCCCTGGTGAAGAAAACACCCTTCACAACAGTTGGCCAGATCAAGAACACTCTCCAGGAGGTAGGTGTATGTGTGTCAAAGTCAACAATCAAGAGAAGACTTCACCAGAGTGAATACAGACGGTTCGGCACAAGATGTAAACCATTGGTGAGCCTCAAAAACAGGAAGGCCAGATTAGAGTTTTCCAAACAACACCTAAAAAAGCCTTCACAGTTCTGGAACAACATCCTATGGACAGATGAGACTAAGATCAACTTGTACCAGAGTGATGGGAAGAGAAGAGTATGGAGACGGAAAGGAACTGCTCATGATCCAAAGCATACCACCTCATTGAAGCATGGTGGTGGTAGTGTCATGGCGTGGGCATGTATGGCTGCCAATGGAACTGGTTCTCTTGTATTTATTGATGATGTGACTGCTGAAAAAAGCAGCAGGATGAATTCTGAAGTGTTTCGGGCAATATTTTCTGCTCATATTCAGCCAAATGCTTCAGAACTCATTGGACGGCGCTTCACAGTGCAGATGGACAATGACCCGAAGCATACTGCAAAAGCAACCAAAGAGTTTTTTAAGGGAAAGAAGTGGAATGTTATGCAATGGCCAAGTCAATCACCTGACCTGAATCCGATTGAGCATGCATTTCACTTGCTGAAGACAAAACTGAAGGGAAAATGCCCCCAAAACAAGCAGGAACTGAAGACAGTTGCAATAGAGGTCTGGCAGAGCATCACCAGGGATGAAACCCAGCGTCTGGTGATGTCTATGCATTCCAGACTTCAGGCTGTAATTGACTGCAAAGGATTTGCAACCAAGTATTAAAAAGTGAAATTTTGTTTTATGACTGTTAATCTGTCCCATTACTTTTGGTCCCTTAAAAAGTGGGAGGCATATATACAAACTGTTGTAATTCCTACACCGTTCACCTGATTTGGATGTAAATACCCTCAAATTAATGCTGAAAGTCTGCAGGAAAAGCACATCTTGTTCGTTTCATTTCAAATCCATTGTGGTGGTGTATAGAGCCAAAAAGATTAAAATTATGTCCCAATATTTATGGACCTGACTGTATATATATATATATATATATATATATATATATAGATATATATATATATATATATATACTCTATTGTAAGCCCATGGCAGGACACTCAACTCTTTTTTGTATATTAAATATTTGTATATTGTGTTTAAGCAGACATCAATTTCTAATACTCATATAACAATATAATCTAGATATAAAGATATCCCAAAATAATAAGATTAACAGTTGCAATAAAAAGACTAGTCATTAGAAATGTCGCGAATAGTTCCCGGCGAACATAGCATGTTCGTGTTTGCGGCGAACTGCGAACATATGCGATGTTCGATCCGCCCCCTATACTTTATCATTGAGCAAACTTTGATCCTGCAACTCACAGTCAGCAGACACATTCCAGCCAATCAGCATCATACCCTGCCTTCCAGACCCTTCTACCTCATGGACAGCAGCCATTTTGGAATCATAACTAACTTGCAGTCTTACTGAGAGGAGGGAGAGTATAGGTGATACTGCATCAATAGGGAAAACCATAGCTAGGCTACTGTACACAGTGTGCAATACAGTCCTGAAGGACTCTTTTGATCTCTGCTGCAAGGACACCCCTGTGTCTCTTCCCCCCCTTATCATCATCCTCTCCTCACCTTAGCACCCAATCCTAACACCCCTCACACTTATCCATAACACCCATCAACCTAACACCTAACCCTAATACCCCCTCACACTTATCCCTAACAGCCCTTACCCTAACACCTAACCCTAACATCCCTTACCCTAACACCCATCACACTTATCCCTAACACCCCTCACCCTAACACCTAACCCTAACACCCCTCACACTTATCCCTAACACCCCTTACCCTAACCCTAACACCCGTCACACTTATCCATTACACCTATCAACCTAACACCTAACCCTAACATCCTCACACTTATCCCTAAGACCTAACACCCCTCACACTTATTCCTAACATGCCTCACCCTAACACCCCTTACACTTATCCCTAACACCCCTCACCCTAACACCTAACCCTAATACCCCCTCACACGTATCCCTAACAGCCATTACCCTAACACCTAACCCTAACATCCCTTACCCTAACACCCATCACACTTATCCCTAACACCTAACCCTAACACCCCTCACCCTAACACCCCCCACACTTATCCCTAACACCCCTCACCCGAACACCTAACCCTAATACCACCTCACACGTATCACTAACAGCCCTTACCCTAACACCTAACCCTAACACCCCTCACACTTATCCCTAACACCCCTTACCCTAACCCTAACACCCCTCACACTTATCCATAACACCCATCAACCTAACACCTAACCCTAACACCCCTCACACTTATCCCTAAGACCTAACACCCCCCACACTTATTCCTAACATGCCTCACCCTAACACCCCTTACACTTATCCCTAACACCCCTCACCCTAACACCCCTCACCCTAACACCTAACCCTATTACCCCCTCACACGTATCCCTAACAGCCCTTACCCTAACACCTAACCCTAAAATCCCTTACCCTAACACCCATCACACTTATCCCTAACACCCCTTACCCTAACCCTAACACCCCTCACACTTATCCATAACACCGATCAACCTAACCCTAACATTCTCACACTTATCCCTAAGACCTAACACCCCTCACACTTATTCCTAACATGCCTCACCCTAACACCCCTTACACTTATCCCTAACACCCCTCACCCTAACACCCCTCACACTTAGCCCTAACACCCCTCACCCCTAACACCTAACCCCCTCACCCTTATCCCTAACACCCCTTACCCTAACACCCCTCACACTTATCCCTGTGTCCTCTGGGGAGGATGATGAGGGAGGGGGTAAAGAGATACAGGGGAGGGTGATGAGGAAGGGGGAAAGAGACACAGGGGAGGATGATGAGGGAGGGGGGGAAGAAACACAGGGGAAGATGATGATGGAGGGGGAAAGAGACACAGGGGAGGATGATGAGGGAGGGGGTAAAGAGATACAGGGGAGGATGATGAGGGAGGTGGGAGGATGATGAGGGAGGGGGGATGAGACACAGGGGAGGGTGATGAGGAAGGGGGGAAAGAGACACAGGGGAGGATGATGAGGGAGGGGGTAAAGAGATACAGGGGAGGATGATGATGGAGGGGGATGTTAGGTTATTTATGCCCTTTATGGATTAAAACCAGACTCTGCATCAACCATGTAATTTTCCATGGGAGTTTTGCCATGGATCCCCCTCCGGCATGCCACAGTCCAGGTGTTAGTCCCGTTGAAACAACTTTCCCATCACTATTGTGGCCAGAAAGAGTCCCTGTGGGTTTTAAAATCCGCCTGCCCATTGAAGTCTATGGCGGTTCGCCGGGTTCGCCGGTTCGCGAACATTTGCGGCGGTTCGCGTTCGCGGTTCGCGAACCGAAAATTTTATGTTTGCGACATCACTACTAGTCATATATTTAAAATATACACTTTTGAAGAACAACACTTGAAAATAGGAAAAATGTATTGAGAATTAAAAAAAAATCTAAAACCATTTTAGCCATTTTCACATTTAATTATTCAAAAGACCATATAGAAAAAATGGATCCACTGTGTCCCTCTAACAAATAGGTAGTTCCCGGAAAAGAAACAGAAGAGGAATTCTTGTGCTTCATTCTTCAAGAATTTTCTGTTGACACTTATGCATTCAGTACGTTCAAAATAATATCCTTGAAAATACATGTGTTCATTTATACATTTAGCAATTTAGGTAAACACCTCTTTATATCCACCAGGTGTCAGTCCGGGGCCATATAAAGTACCAGATCCTGTGTACAGAATGGGTCATTAGCGGCATTGAGTATAATATATGAATCTGTGTAAACACTACTTAAGAAAAAGGAAACCCATTATCAAAAAAAAACTTTATAAAGAGCACAGCTATACATTACAATGTTTCATAATAAGAATATGTTTTTATTTTTCTGACACCAAATGATAACACAGACCAACAAAAAAAAAGTTCTTGGTGACTTGGTTTTTAGGCATGTTCCCAGGGTTATTTGGGGTGCTGATTTAGAAAATTACATTAGATAGATCACATCAGCTTTAGTTTCTAAGATAGAGATATGGGATAATAGAGCCAAACATATAAATTGGGAAATATAAGATTGACCCCCAAGGGAATCTATGTTGGTTGAAGCACAAAATGTAATCAATGATAGAATCGTACTGCCACCAATATATATAAAGCTAGGCCTGATGAATCATACTGCCATCAATATATGTAAAGCTAGGACTGATGAATCATACTGCCACCAATATATATAAAGCTAGGCCTGATGAATCATGCTGCCACTAATATATATATAAAGCTAGGACTGATGAATCATACTGCCACCAATATATATAAAGCTAGGACTGATGAATCATACTGCCACCAATATATATATAAAGCTAGGACTGATGAATCATACTGCCATCAATATATGTAAAGCTAGGACTGATAAATCATACTGCCACCAATATATATAAAGCTAGGACTGATGAATCATTCTGCCACCACTACATATAAAGCTAGGTAGGCCTGATGAATCATACTGCCACCACTACATATAAAGCTAGGTAGGCCTGATGAATCATACTGCCACCACTATATATAAAGCTAGGTAGGCCTGATGAATCATACTGCCATCAATATTTATAAAGCTAGGACTGATGAATCATACTGCCACTATTAAATATAAAGCTAGGCCTGATGAATCATACTGCCACTATTAAATATATAGCTAGGACTGATGAATTATACTGTCACCACTGCATATAAAGCTAGGCCAGATGAATCATACTGCCACCACTACATATAAAGCTAGGCCTGAGGAATCATACTGCCACCACTACATATAAAGCTAGGCCTGATGAATCATACTGCCACCACTACATATAAAGCTAGGCATGATGAAACAATTTGTAAAGGGTATAAATAAAGACGGTTCGTGCATTGGGTATATAGCACATATATTACCTGGGCTTAGCATGGAAAAACTAAAGGCCACATATCAGACAACTTATAAATGACCTATATTTCATAGCATCAATGAATGAAATCAAATCATGTGCCTGGTCTTCATTTGTTCTTGTTGTGATGACAGACAACTGCACACAATTAGTAGAGGATATGCTTTTTCAATTCAACAGGTTTGGCTGTAATATGAGTGTTAAAGTCCATTATCTGCACAGTCACTTAGATTGCTTTCCAGGGAACAGTGGTGACTTAAGCGAAGGACAAGATGAAAGATTTCACCAAGACATAAAAACAATGGAAGACAGACACCAAGGAAGATGGCACACATGATGGAAGAATATTGTTGAATCTTATGCGGGATTGTCCCACTCTCAGAAGTCTTATAAAAGGAGCTTCTTGTGTGTCGAATGACTGGAAAGTTTGTATCATAAACCATAAAGTGGTATATTGGCCGGTGCAGAGGCATGACCCGGCGCAGCGTGACCCGGCGGAGCCTGGGCGCTCCTTATTGGCCAGGGGTCAGGGGGAGGAATTTACACCCGTTTTGTGGGCTTTTCCTTCACTCTGCGCCGGCCATTGCCCAGACAAGCAGCTCACTCTGCGCTCCACTGTATGTAATGCCTAAATACAATTAAGAGGTTCCCAGTGAGTTTGTTTTGTTTGTGTGTGCCCAGTTCTTGTGCTGTACCCCTCAGCTGGCGTTTTGTTCCCTTTCCCATGGGCTTCTCCCCACCTTTAGTTTGTGCTTGTGCCCCTCCCTCAGTCTGTGCCTGACACCCCCCCCCCCCCCCCCTCCCTGTTGTGTTTGTGGTGTGTGCTCTTTGTCTTGGACCCTGGGGATTTAGAAGCTTTGCTAGCCATGGTTAGAACAGGGCTCTAAGCTATGGAGTTAGGTGGGACCAGGATAGGATGGACCCAAGAGCCTTAAGCGGGGAGGGTGCGCCTGCCGGGGCTCAGGCCGCCTGTAGTGACCGGTGACCTGGGCCCAGTGGGTGACCCCCTTTAGCCTAGATAGGCCCATTAGTCCCACAGAGCAGCGTACCAGCCTGGATTTGGGCAATAGGGCAACGGAGAGTATGTGTGTCACAGATAGGTTTTGTGAGAGCCAAGAGCTTATCCCCCCACCGCAGAGAAGGCAGTGCCAACGGGAGGCACGGGCGAGTGCCTAGCCGTCCGGCCACCACCCATCGACTTGCCCCAAGGCCTGCAGCAGACCGGCAACACCACTGCTCAGCTCCGGGGCTCGAGGGGTAATAGCAAAAATACAAGGAGCTCTAAAAAAGCTCTTACAGGCTCCCACCGCCTGGCCCCTGCGGTCCCCACTGCCGCACCCACTGCCAGTAGCGCAGGTGTTTCGCAAGGGCGGCGCAACGCTGTTGCTGAGACCAGTAGGAACAAGGAGACCACTAGGGGGAAACGAACTGATGGATGAGATGGTGGCCAACAACAGTCTGGTGGTATTCGATGAGGTTCCAGTGACGGCCACGGTGGCACGGCAGACGCGCCCCACCAGGGTCCGGAAGTCGACTAACCGGTACAGTCCTTTGACCTTTACCTCGACGCCAGCAAAGAGACAAAAATCCCCTGACAAAAGAGTTAGGCCACAACTCAGCTCTACCAGCCCTGACATCACTCAGGATACAGGGACTGTCAAAGGGACTCAGGGACATGACCGGGTTCTTGACGTCATTGACCCAGGGAGAGGGGGGACATCTCTCAGGGGGTCTCTGTTGATGACCTCCCTAAAGTCCCTCATGCAGACTCACAACATAGCCGTGTCCGATGAGGAAGTTGGAGTGTGGTAGGCAATTTGGCCGGAAAAGCGTGGTCGGAACCATCTTGGCCCGTGAGGCCGGTCCTCCACATCGGTGCGGTCGGTAGTTTAGAAAATCCACCAGCGAGCCTTGGATAAGCATTAGCTCCAACCGGGTGAGTCTCTCACCACCCATCGACTTGCCCCAAGGCCTGCAGCAGACCGACAACACCACTGCTCAGCTCCGGGGCTCAATGGGGTAATAGCAAAAATACAAGGAGCTCTAAAAAAGCTCTTACAGGCTCCCACCGCCTGGCCCCTGCGGTCCCCACTGCCGCACCCACTGCCAGTAGCGCAGGTGATTCGCAGGGGCGGCGCAACGCTGTTGCTGAGACCAGTAGGAACAAGGAGACCACTAGGGGGAAACGAAATGATGGATGAGATGGGGGCCAACAACAGTCTGGTGGTATTCGATGAGGTTCCAGTGACGGCCGCGGTGGCACGGCAGACGCGCCCCACCAGGGTCCGGAAGTCGACTAACCGGTACAGTCCTTTGACCTTTACCTCGACGCCAGCAAAGAGACAAAAATCCCCTGACAAAAGAGTTAGGCCACAGCTCAGCTCTACCAGCCCTGACATCACTCAGGATACAGGGACTGTCAAAGGGACTCAGGGACATGACCGGGTTCTTGACGTCATTGACCCAGGGAGAGGGGGGACATCTCCCAGGGGGTCTCTGTTGATGACCTCCCTAAAGTCCCTCATTCAGACTCACAACATAGCCGTGTCCGATGAGAAAGTTGGAGTGTGGTAGGCAATTTGGCCGGAAAAGCGTGGTCGGAACCATCTTGGCCCGCGAGCCTTGGAGAAGCATTAGCTCCAACCGGGTGAGTCTCTCAGCAGGTTAGCGAGAGGAGAGTGTCGGATTCTACCATGCAACAGTCGATCGTGTGCGGTCAGGATAACTTAGGGGCACACTTACCTCTGGAGATCAAAGAAAAATCTGGCACAGGGAATTCATAGAATTGTTTTCTTTGTTGCTCATATCCCGATTGTCGGATTCACATGAACGGTTTCCTAGGAAAGGGGAGGACAGGAGAACTCCCCATAGGCGTTTCCCGAGGACGTTTGACAACTAGCTGCAGGCATTTGCAATAATGGCCTGCGTAATGGGGGAGAGACACCCAGAGCAGTGCTTGGGCTTGTCTGTATACCTAGAAGAAATTAGAAATGCATATCGGACATATGGGGGGACGGCGTGGTGGCGGTATGATGAAGAATTCTTCCTGTTCATGTCGTCTAGGCCGTCGATGGCGTATTGCGATAAGGCAGTGGCCTACTGGCTAAACATAAGGACTCCTATTCGGGTCATGCCGCCTTTTCGTGGGAATCCAGGCGGGGTTAGAGGCCCCGCCACAACGAGCCCAACAGGTCGTGGCATATGCCACTCCTTCAACAAAGGCAGTTGCAAGTGGGCACCGAACTGCCGATTTAAACATGCCTGCTCGAACTGCGGTGGCGAGCATGCCCTCGCAAGGTGCAATAGAGCGAAGAAAGGGATCCGAGTAGGAGAGCCCGTTAAAAAAGGACGCCCATATGGTTGGATGCAATGCTGCCGTGGCTAGAACGCTACTGTAGATTGCCAGGAAAAGCAGGGGCTGCCACCCTGCTTCGGGAGGGTTTCCGGGAAGGGTTCACAATCCCGTGCACCCTCCCGCCCGCCGATTTAAGACTCAAGAACCTAAAGTCCGTCAGGATTTCCCTCGGGTAGCAGCTGAAAAAAGTCGGGCGGAAGTGGAGTTGGGAAGAATGGCTGGCCCCTTTTCCTCTTTCCCGTTTCAAGGTTTAGTCATTTCCCCTTTGGGCGTAATTCAGCACCTGTCTTATCCTCGGGGTGGTTCAGTTAACGATGGAATCGGCAAGGAATATTCATCCGTATCCTACGCGCCCTTTGACCGGGCCATAAACCTGGTCAGGCGGGCGGCCGTTGGGGCTATGATGGCAAAAGTGAATATAGAATCAGCTTTCCGGTTACTACCTGTTCATCCCCAGAGCCATCGCTTCCTGGGCTGTTTCGTAGATGGTGAATAGTTTGTGGACCTTTGTCTGCCCATTTCGTGCTCCTATTTCGAAGCTTTTAGCACCTTTCTGCAGTGGGTGACTCGGACCGAATCGGGTTATCACAGGATCACGCATTATCTAGTTGATTTCCTTTTCGTGGGACCGGCACGGCTAGACGGCTGTGGTTTTATCCTGGAGACGTTCGTGAAGATATGTCAGAGACAGAAGGGCCTATTGCTGAATTGACATTCTTGGGGATCCAGATCAACTCGGAGGCAATGGAATGCAGCTTACCACCGGACAGTCGTGGAATCGGCAAAATTTTATGAGATCGGCAAGTGATCTTTTACTCAGGTAATGCGTCAGAGGTGCGGGCGATCAATAGGCTGTCGGCGTCCTCTGGCCCAGTGATTCGGCTGATACGGCATCTGGTTCTGCACTGCCTTCTCTCGAATATATGAGAGCAGAACATGTTCCAGATTTAAGCATTGGGGTAGTTGATGCCCTTTTTCGGTTCCAGGAAGCCTAGTTCTGAACTTGGCCATGGAGGCAAAGGAGGAAGGCGAGATCATCCCCATGGAACTTTGGGAACTTCGAGCAGCCGAGTAGCCAGGTAAGTCAGGCATTGGACCAAGGACATGGTTGGCCTACCCGAGAGTTTGGAATGAAAGGAGTGATTTGAGGGATGCCGCAGGGGGCATGTCATCTGAAGAGAAGTCGGTGGGGGTCCTGCTATGGTTTCTGATGCGGTGAGCAGAAAGAGGCGATTCCAGGGCCGCGGTGGGTCGGCAACTAACAGCGTTGGCCTTCATGTTCAAACTGGCAGGCCAGAAGGACCTAACAAAGGAATTCGTGGTTCACTGAGTGGTGAAAGGAATATTTATGGGTGAACGGCGGATGGACAGGAGGCGTCCAATCACATTTGCACTGCTGTTGCCCCTGGTGGAGGCATTGGGTATGCTATGTAGGGACTCTTTCAAATCCCTGCTTTTCCGCACAGCTTTTTCCCTTGCGTTCTTCGGAGCGTTTAGGATAGGGGAACTGTTCTCGGCAAACAGGCATGGTTCGGGAGGGCTGCTAGCAATGGGCACTTGGAAAAGGAAAGGAGGTGGTCCTGTACAAAGTTGGTACTGAGTGTTGCCCCCATGGGAGTGTGAGGTTGTACCTGGAAAAACGGCCAATGGGGCCAGGCCCTCTGCTTTTGCATGCCAACGGCCAGGCGATGTCTCGATTTCAATTTGAAAGGATGTTGAAGAAGTCATTGCTGCGTGTGGGTATGGACCCAGCGGACTTCGGAACTTACTCGTTTCGTATTGGGGCTGCTACGGAGGCGGCGAGAATAGGCTTACTGGAAAGCATGGTCAAAAGGATTGGAAGATGGGAGTCACCCAGTTTTTGATCTTATGTGCGACCTGGACGGGTCATTTATGATAGACTTTTGTGTGTTACAGAAAAGAGACAGCTGTGGATCGTCGGCCATTCTTACATGTATTGTGCCCACGGTGGGCCTCAGTCACTGGAAATAACGTCCAACTGGGCATACCGGAGACGGACCTGCAGGTACGATATTGTGCATGCTGGGGGCAACGACATGGGGGTCGTGCCTATGAGGAAGATGTTAAAAGTTATGAAGAGGGATGTTGAGTTTTGGTAAGATCAATACCCAGGCTTGTTTATAGTGTGGTCCGAAATGACCAAGAGACGATCATGGTCGGAACGCTCGGGACCCGGTTTCAGTTGATAGGGCTAGATAGAAAATCAACAAACAGATGGCTAGTTTCATTTGAAACTTGGATTTTATTACCATTAGGCATCAAGAATTCGAAGGCGCAGACGCTGATGAATTATTTTGGCCCAACAAGGTTCACTTAACAGAGATAGGTCTAGAACTTCTAACTTTGGAGCTTAAGGAGGGCACAAGACGGGCCTTAGCTTTATTGAGAGGCAAGGGGGGGTCGCAGCTTCAGAAGGGTTCCCTCGTCTGCTCAGTGGCGGGAGGTGACTTGCCTGGGCCACTGGCTTAAGTGGGCGTTGCCCTGCCTCCCGTTTCGCAGGCTTTTCCCTCACTCTGCACCGGCCATTGCCCAGATTCCCTCCCACCCTTATTTTGAGGGAGTTTATATACATTAAAAAAAAGAGTGTTTTGTGTATATAGATATATTTATATATATATATATATATATATATATATATATAGATGTATAAGTTGGGTAAGAAAGGGGTTATGATTGTTCGATAGGAAGTGAAAGGTTAATAGCGTAGAAAGGAAAATGTCATATGGTCATGTGTTTGGTATGGCGGGAGGTGAGTTGCCCGGCCCACTCGCCTTAAGTGGGCATTGCCCAGCCTCATGGGCGTGCTTTGGAAAACCATTGGGGGGCTCTGTGCGTGGGCCCAGAGCGTGAGGTTACTGACCTGGCTGGGCTTCTCCTCCGGGACGTTAATTAAAGAAATTGTTTAAGAATGTTAATTATGTTAATTTATGGTTATATAAATTGGTTGGTTTAATAAAGCTGTGGCCTGTATTTTCCCAAAGTCGGTAGTCTGTCTGTTTATTGACAAAGCCAAATGGATCATGCCAGGATCAGGCATATGTACTGCATCTCAGCTGATAAGGGAAAACTTGAATCAGCAGGTTAATTATACCCAGAAACAGATCTAAAATTTAAGGAACCAAAATGTGTGTTGGCCTGTGTAATTTGTGGAGGTGCATTCTAACCTGTGACTTTTTATGCTTGCTTTAAGGGATATGGAATGTTTCCTGTTTAGAATACGAAAATAAACTAACAGCCTTATTAAATTGCAATTCGGCAAATTTAAAAGGGCTCTATTTAAGCACAGAGCATATTTTTTTACAGAAGTTTTTAATTAGTGAAGACCTTGCTTTTGGATAGAAGTTCACTAACTAAAAACTTCTGTAAAAAAAATATGCTATGTGCTTAAATAGAGCCCTTTTAAATTTGCTAAATCGCAATTTAATAAGGCTGTAAGTGTTTGCATACATAAACATAATTTGATTAACAAGTGATGACACAGATTATCTCTCAGCAGCATTTAAAAACATGTTTGTGATTAGCTAGTACATCTAGTACCAATAGAAACACGTTGTGCATGAGCTGCTGAGGGTGGACCATTATTGGGACTATTTTAAAGGTCAATAAAAACAGAACTTTTAAGCATCTGTTAATAATATGATGTTTAAATATGCAAACAATATATGCAAGCAATCATCTTTTTTTATATTTAAATCTGGGAACCATAATATAAATGAAGGAGACCATAAAAATGCAACCCTTTGCTATAATTCAGTATAGTGTAGAGGATTAGACTGCAATATAAGACAGGGATAGATCATTGTTACCCACATAGTGCAAATGAACATACTGTGAGATAACTTTTCATACGGGTAGACCCAAAGGACAGAGATAGAGTAGAGGCCATTTCGTATACCAAGATCCAGGTCCAGTTTCATAGTTACACAGTTAATGAGGTTGAAAAACAACTTTTAGTCCATCAAGTTCAACCTTTTTACATCTCATCTGATCTGCAATATACAGATTAATTGTTAACTGATCCAGTTGAAGCAAACAAAACAAAAACAGTGAAACTTTGCCAATTGTCTCAAAAGGGAAAAATAAATAAAATTCCTACCTGACCCCAGATACTGACGATAGGATTCCTCCCTGGATCAATACCCTTTCTCTAATTATCCAGGATAACCCTGAATGCCCTTCTTATTTGAAAATATATCCAATCCTTTTTTAAAGTTATCTATCGGATCCGCTGTCACCACCTCCTTTGGTAGAGAATTCCACAGATTAACCACCATTACTGTGAAGAACCCTTTTCGTTCTTTAAGGTCTTTCCTTTTACTTCTAACCTCAAAGGATGTCCTCTTGTCAGTTGAAAACCTCTTGGCACAAAAAGTTCACTTGACAATGCCTTATATTGGCCCTGGATGTATTTATACAAGGTAATCATATCCCCTCTTAGATGCCTTTTTTTACTAGAGTAAATAAGTTTAATTTGGTTAATCTTTCTTTATAATTTAGGCCCTCTAGTTCCCTTCTTAGTTTTGTTGTCCTTCTCTGTAAATGAGGGCTTTACTAGGGATTTGTATAGTGGCAGAATTATATTTGCTTCACTTGCTTTTATACCCTTCTTAACATTTGCTAATATTTTACTTGCCTTTGCAGCTGCTTGACATTGAGCACTGTTACCTAGGTGGTTGTCCACAAGTACTCCCAAATCCCTTTTCTATATCTGATACCCCTAGATTTGCACCATTAAGAATATAAATTGCATGGCTATTTTTCCCTCCTAGATGCATAACTTTACATTTATTCATATTAAATCTCATATGCCTTTTAGTCACCCATTTCTCTAATTTATGCAAATCCCTTTGGTGTGAAAGTACATCATTATGTGATTTAATTACCTTGCACAACTTAGTGCCATCAGCAAACTTATTGTCATGGAGACAAAACTTTCCAATCCTTTACAATACTGTATATTGAAAAGGAGAGGACTTAATACTGAACTCTGAGGAACCCCACTTACCACATTACTCCAATCTGAGTATGTTCTATGTACAACAACCGATAGCTTCCTGTCTTTTGGCCAGCTCTCAATCCATGAGCAAATATTTACTGCAATTCCTGTATCCCTTAGTTTGCTCAATAGTCTCCCATGTGGCACTGTATCAAAAGTCATTGCAAAATCCCCAAAAAGACTATATCCACTGAGTTGCCTTGATCCAAGTTCCTACTAACCTCTTCAGTTTGCAGGAGTGTTTCTGTATATGATCAAAGATCAGAAGAAATAATGAAGGTGAGGGTCACTGGCTACAGTTGTGGCTGGAGACAAACAGGATAATCACAGTTTATTTAATCAGTCAAGTTAAACAAAATTGTCAAATTCATGCCAAGTTCAAATCCAGAAATCCAATATGTTCTGTGGATGGGCTTCTAGTGTGTGTTCCTCTACTCCACTGATACATGGAGACTATCATTTTTGAAATAATAAAAATAGAACAATATAAATATTATACTTTAATGCCACTGGTTAGCAAGGTCTCTCACAGTTGTATAGTTTAATACATAAAAATAAACAGTAGCTGGATAACCGTTATTGAGAAATGTCACCAGACAATGGCATAATTGTACTGATATGGTCACACTGAATAATAATATGTTCAATATTAGGCCCCTAATGAACAATTCAATAAATTAAGTAAGTAACACATTGGTAATCAAAATTATACTTTAACAACCTCTAGCTTAAAGGGCCAAAGAAAATTATAATTTTTTCATGCATTTAAAAGTCCACGCTTTAAACATTAACAAAGTTGTGTTATGCCTGAAAACATTTTAAGTAAAAGCCTGTTTAAACTTCAGTGAAGCATCATTAGATTTAATTGGCAAACAAACATGATTCATACTTCTATGTTGCTGTTTACTGGCTGCTGCGACCCTTTGATAACATTTCCCAAATTGTGGCGATCCCTAACAGTAAAATTATTTTCGTTGCTCCTTCATCGCTGTAATTTTGCTACTGTTATGAATTGAAATATAAATATCTGATATGCAGGATGTATTTTTATTCTTACAAATTTACCATAATTAAAGCTTAGTAATTAATCACAAAAACAATATGTAATATATATTGTGAAAGTTACAAATAGTAAAGTTACGAGAATTGAAACTTTTGTAATTATTATGATTAAATTGTCTGCCAAATGACAACTATAGTAATAAAGTACTAACTACTAGTGGGGAAAAAATGTGCATTTAAAAGTTTTACAGATTGGAATAGACAAAAAAACGAATTTCTGCTAGTTTTAGCTGACTCCTGGCAAATTGTTATCCGACCCCCAGGGGGTCCCGACCCACAGGTTGAGAAACACTGAGTTAACATGTTTCTGCTTTGTTTCGGCTGGTCCATTAACAAATTCCCTCTCTCAGATGCAACAAAGGAGAAATGCTTTCAATATATTTATTATTATCAGGAAAATATATTATTATTATTATCTGTGTAATAACCCATAATGTGTCTGGCTTCCCTCAAGATACCCTTCCTCCATTTTATTACCTGCATTAACTTGCTAAGACCTCTTCTTTCACATGTGTCATTCTTGTTATCTCTTTACTGCTGCCTCCTCTCTCCTCTCTTTCTCTACTATCCCACACTCCATGCCTCTCTTTCTCTCACACCATTGCTCACTCTTCTTTCAGGAGCATTTTCTATTCACTTACCAGGCCTTCCCTGCTCTAAAATATCTTTATGAACATTCTGAGACTACTTCTCTCTCACCTTGTCCCTTATCCCAAAACCTCTCTTTAGTCTTTATTTATAGACATGAATAACACCTGCACATGACCAATCATCTGCATACACTATCATAACATGTCACCAATCACCTACCATACCCATCCTGATTACCTTCCACCACTCTCTACAGATTTCTATTCTCTCCTACTAAATAAAAACATCTTCCCAACTTCACACATTTTCTACCGAGACAAAATTTACACCTGTCTTACAGGAACATAATGATCCGATTTCATCCTCTATCACTCTCCTCTCACATTTTATTACTTTCCTGACCCATCCATATCCTCATCTGCTACGCTTGCCCAGGTTTCTGGCTCTACCATTACCTTTAAATTTTAAATTTGCATATTTTCAATCTTGTAAGGTGCTTACATATGTAAGCTCAAGGACAGGGCCCTCCATTTTTGCCATGTGTTTAATATTGCATTTTCTTTGTACTTAACCGCTGTATAGTGTTACTGAATACGTTGGCTCATTACAAATAAAGGATAATAAGAATTATATTATATATTATATATATATTAAGATTAATTATAATAATACTCTTATTTATAATGTGCTAACAATTTACAAAGAGCGGAAAAAACATTATATACAGAGCATATGTGAGGAAGGAAACATAAAAGTACTAGATGCATATTCTTTATAATCCTCTCACAGATAATTTGAAATTCCACACAGATATTTTCATTTAATCTTCCATAGGAGAAATGGAAATTTCCTACAGCCTACAAAAAAACTCCTGATCTACTTGGTAATTTTTACCCATCTGTATTACTGCATCAAGTTCAACCTTTCAAGATCTCCTCCGATTTGCAATATGCGGATTAACTATTCATTAATTAGTTGTATTAATAAATAAAAATAATAAAAAAATAAAAAAAATAAAATATATATATATATATATATATATATATATATATATATATATATACATATATATATATATATAAAAAAAATATATATATATATATATATATATATATAAAAAACAAGTCAAATCCCTCCTGATCCCAGACACCGGCGACCGGACTTCTCCCTGGATCAATACTGCCTCTCTAATTATCCATTATAACTCCTCCTTATTAGACTTCTTCATGTTCATTCACCCCACTCATCTAATTGTATTATATAAAATCTTGACCTAAGCATGCGTGACATGGTACATTATAACCCTTGAACAAAACCCCGTAAATCCCAATTAAAAACACAAACCAGATATGGGGTATCATTAGGCCACAGCTTTATTATAACAACCAAAAAGAGGTAGCTGTACACCCCCTGGCCCCCGTGGAAGGAGATCACCCTCCCAGAGCTCCAACCTACGGTGATGCAGCACCCCCGCCAATAGCTGTGACAGACACAATAGATAACTACATGGAGGGAGGGATGTTGTGCTGCTCCCCAACTTGTCAGTGACAAAAGAGCGAGAAAATCACTCCTTATATCACTTCCCCACAAACTCCCCCCTAACACTGACCAACCCTATTACTTAACAGTACTAAGCCAGGGCAGCCATTCTCTCAGTGCCCACACTCCTTTTCTCCTAGCCCAACTCTACTAGCTTCCTGTTTACTCATGTTGTCTATTTTGACCAAATACCCCTCAACATTCACAGTCCCTTTACAACCATAGTATGTTCTGTGCTTCCATTCTTCCTCCATCTAACACTCATTCACTGGATTAACTTCTCACTTCACATAAGACCAGCTCTTATACTACTCAGAGTCCTTCATCTCTCTTTTCCTGACCTCTTGGCTTGACCTGCCATAACCATGGCCCTATTTGTTCCTCTGACCCATTACACCAACAAAAACAACTTTATGTTCATGCTCCATTTATAATGTCTTCTCTGTAAACTGCCCTCTGTACATCACAACAATAATGTACCGCTGCATAACTGTGAAAAGCACTGTGGATAAAGGTGATACATAAATTAAATAGTAATGAAGTGCCTGTATTGCTAATACTGGATTACTCAATTTTATGGCCTCAGATCTTTAAGGCCTTGACAGAGAATGCATCCTTCTATGGCTTATGCTAAGTTTTACTGGTGATTGAAAAATCTAGCTAAAATATAAAGTTATCTTTTAGTAGTGACAAGGGCATGAGGTCTAGGGGAATTTTATTCTATAAACATCATACAACCCATGGTCTATGCAGTTAGCAGAAGTATCATTTGCACACATGTGACAATTAAGATATTAATTTAACTAAATTATAGTTCTGCAAAAGGAAATAAAAACCCTCTTTGGGTATTCAAATAGTATACAACACCATAAATCCAAAATGTAAAATGACAAAGTAGGATACTTATACATACTGTATATTATATATTACTAGTCACTTGCCCGTCACAAATGAAGGGATAATATTTTATTTTTCTGTCCTTCCCCGTCTCTTCCCCCACCTCTCCCTACCCTGTGTCTCTCCCCCCTCTCCTTTGTCCCCCTCTCCCTCCCCTGTGTCTCTTACCCCCTCCCTCCCCTGTGTCTCTTTCCCTTGCCTCCCTCCCCTGTGTTTCTTTCCCCCTCCTCCCTCCCCTGTGTCTCTTTGCCTCGCCTCCCTCCCCTGTGCCACTTCCCCCTCTCCCTCCCCTGCATCTCTTTTCCCCGTCTCCCTCCCCTGCGTCTTCTCCCCCAATCTCTCTCCCCTGTGTCTCCTTCCCCTCATCTCCCTCCCCTGTGTCTCCTTCACCCCATCTCCCTTTCCTGTGTCTCTTCCCCCTTCTACCTCACCTGTGCCTCTTTCCCGCTCTCCCTCCCCTGTGTCTCTCTTCCCTATCTCCCTCCCCTGTGTCTCTTTTCCCCCTCTCCCTCCCCTCTGTCTCCTTCCCCCATCTCCCTCGCCCATGTCTCTTCTCCCTCTCCCTCCCCTGTATCTCCTTCTCCCATCTCCGTTTCCTATGTCTCTTCCCTCTCTCCCTCCCCTGTGTCCCTAACCCTTCCCCCACTCACTCCCCTGGGTCAACTTCCCCCTCGCCCTCCCCTGTGTCTCCTTCCCTCCATCTCCCTTCCGTGTGTCTCTTCCCCCTCCTTTATCTCTAAACCCCCTTTCTCTCCCATGTGTCTCTCCCCCTTCTCTCCCTCTCACTCCCCTTTGTCTCTTCCTTTCTCACTCCCATGTGTCTCTTTCCCCCTATCCCTTCCCTGTGCTTCTTTCCACCTCTCCCTCCTTTGTCTCCTTCCCACCCTCTCCCTCCCCTGTGTCACCTTCCACCCTCTCTCTCTCCCCTGTGTCTCTCTTCCCCCTCTCCCTCTCCTGTGGATTCTTCCATCATCTCCCTCCCCTGTGTCTCTTCCACCTCTCCCTCCCCTGTTTCTCCTCCCCCCATCTCCCTCCCCTGTATCTACTCCCCCCTATCTCTCTACCCTGTGTCTCATTTCCCCCTGTCTCCTCACTAACCCCCCTTTCTCTCCCATGTGTCTCTCCCCCTTCTCCCCCTCTCACTCCCCTGTGTCTCTTTCCCCGTCTCCCTCCCCTGTGCTTCTTTCCCCCCTCTCCCTCCCCTGTGCTTCTTTTCCCCCTCTCCCTCCTTTGTCTTCTTCCCCCCTCTCCGAGCGATTACGACAACTATATATGTGATATTATAAGATTGTGTTACAGGTCATTCCCCCCTCTTCCTCACCATATCTCTCCCCCCTCTCCCTCCTCTGTCTCTCCTTCCCCCATCTCCCTCCCCTGTGTCTCCTTTCCCCCTCTCTCCCTTCCCTGTGCCTCTTCCCCCTCTCCCTCCCCTGTGACTCCTCCCCATCTCCTTTCTCTGTGTCTCCTCCCCCCTATCTCCTTTCCCCCTCTCTCCCTGCCCTGCCAATTGAAAAGGACTCTACAGTATATAAGCACAGAGCATATTTATTTTACAGAAGTTTTTAGTTAGTGAACTTCTATCCAAAATCAAGGTCTTCACTAAGTAAAAACTTTGGTAAAGAAAATATGCTATGTGCTTATATAGAGCCCTTTTCAATTGGCTGAATCACAATTTAATAAGGCTGTTAGTATGTACACAATGCTGCATACAGCCATATGTTCTATAGAACTGACACTCCAGGCTTCCATCTTTCTTCCAAATTTTCAGACAAAGTAGGAACTAGAGAAAGGTAAAAGTAAGTATGCAAATTATGCAATCTCTGGTGTACAAAGAAAACCATGTATCTTGTAGCATTCATTCTGTATTCTGTTCTTTTAGTCAAAAAAGAAGGGTGGTATGGTGAAGAAAGAGGCGCCCAAAAATTCTGATAGTGTAGTTTTTTACAAATTTATTGGGTGTAACAAAAAAACAAAAACAACAAATATAATAATAATCAAACGTGTTTCTACCATCTAAGTGGTCTTTCTCAATGATATTGCCAAAAAAACCACATTCCAGCGGATTCAGTGGACAGTGGACAGCAGCCCAATACTTCGACTCCGATCCTCGTAGTAGTATTAAGAGTTACCAGGCAACAAGAACGCTATAGTATGGTTAGCTCTCAGGTAGCAACAGAGTGCATGGATGTGCGTAGACACCGCTGGAATGCATTTTTTGGCACTATCCCTATCATAAATTGAGCAGTAGACCAGGAGCACTCTCCTATAGCAAAAAATACACTATACTCATTCTACTCCGTTAAATTGGCAAACTATCATTGTTGAATTACCACTTGGATGGTCGAAACGTGTTTGACCCTTATTATTTTATCTATTGATTTTTATTTATCTCTTTTATTTTATCAATAAATTGCACTATATATATTCACTGCATCATCAGTGTACGTTACACAGAGCAAGATCTTATTGCACTCTGGGACCCATATATGTACTGTGGTGAGACACAATATATTTAGTATATAGTAGCCACTTGCCCTACCAAAGTACTCAGCAGATTCTTTGATTCTCCATTTTGCCACACCATTTGGGATTTCACCAGTGTAGGCACTATATGGGGAGGGTTCCGACCAGAACCCTCTTAAAGACTAGAGTCTTTGGAGCTTCAGCTAAACTATACAGCTTGGAGCCCTATTCAAACATCTTACCACTGTAGATGACCATACGAGAAGGAGGTACCTAGGAGAATCGGGTTGAATGTCTAAAGATCTCTATCCATACCTCATACCCCATACCCTTACCTTCCTTACCTCATCACCTGTGGTTGATGGTCTTAAATGTTAGTGCAATAGCTTACTATTTGATTGCTCTGGCTATATTTTTTGTTTTTTAGGTAACACCCTATAAATTAGTCAAATACTACACTATCAGGAATTTTGGGCGCTTCTTTCTTCCCCATACCACCCTTCTTTTTTTGCATATTGAGGAGCGCCCATGAACACTGTCTTCACCCAAGAAGCTGCACGGTTTTCCAGCATATTTTCTGGATCCATTTTCAGGAATCCTATGTTCTATGCACATTAACATATAAGCACAGACAGCACCATAAGCAGACACGATCATTGTAGTTTGGATGTTATGTTACTACTACATCTGACGGTATGCTTATATTAGAGGTTATTATTTCCAGGTTCCAGTGATTATGACCATTTATTTCTCTTCTGAGGATCGGATCAGCAACAGAAACCTAGAGACTGTATGGTGAATGACTCTACATTTATAAGGGACTTTATTTGCATTTATTGCATCGACTGTATTGTTGTTATATGTTATTTTGTTGACCATTATTACTCAGAGTGTACATCTTAACTACTATTGAGATCTTCATTTAGGTTTCAAAAAGAGTGGATATATACGCGCTACAGTTTGCCCATTGTGGGAGCAAGTGACCATTGCTTTCATTGTTCTTTTAATCAGGTTGGATTTTTGTTTGGTGGGTTCTTAGTTAAGAAATGAAATTAAAATGTTCAGACTCATAATATTGTTTGGGTGATAGTGAACTTCAAAAAATTAGTTGACTACCTCCTGTTTTAGACATTAATCCAGAAAATATTTATTAACTATAACATGCAATTTTGCTGTTCAGGGAGCTGCCATTTCAGTGTTTGTTTGTCCACTTTGTAAGCTCTCCAGTTTGTATCAAACTTATACTTCTGTATGTTTTTATTTTATGCAATATAATGTATATTATTGGAAAAAATAATAAAACCAAAGGAAAAAAATAATTTCAAGCCCTTTCAGTTAAACCAACTGGAATTGTTCTCTGCATCCATATGCCTCTTGCAGACTGAAAATCAGTTTACAGCAATGACTGACCCCTACAAAATAAGAATACCTAACCCCATGCATCCACTTAACCTTCTGGTGTGTTTTATTTTCATAGGGCCTCATTCTATTACCGGCCGTAAATCGGCCGTAAGGCTGCGATTCCTTGCAGGGGTTCTGTTAACTCGCGATTCTATTATACGGCCCCGCAAGGATCTCCTCTTACGGCCGGCCGCATATCTTGGAACCGGCCGTAAGCTCTGAAATATAAAAACGCAAAAATAAATTCAAGCCTGCACTGTACAGCTCTGTAAATGCTAGGGATCATATTGGGGGACATGAGGATTAAAAGGAACCCACTCTCAAGCTTGCACATCAGCCCAAGCCCGAGTTCAAATTAACTGTTTATTTTCCGGCTGCGGCGTGGGCGGGTCTGAGGTGCTCCAAGCACTCTGGACTTTTTACATGGATATTTTACGGATATTAAAAATAAAATATTTTACGGATTTGAGTATAGGATAATTATGTGCTATTTTTTCTAACACCTAAAATCCCTTTATAGTCTTCTCAAAGTGCAGGATGGCTTTATTTGAGCTATTTTATGTGCTTAATTGGTGCTAGCGGGACCTCTTTCCTG
The DNA here is from genome assembly GCA_027410445.1 of Discoglossus pictus. Classification (NCBI taxonomy): domain Eukaryota; kingdom Metazoa; phylum Chordata; class Amphibia; order Anura; family Alytidae; genus Discoglossus; species Discoglossus pictus. Next base: position 37,292,861 of record CM050163.1, read on the forward strand.
CAAGTAAGCTGCGGCTCGCTTTTAGCCTTGCAGAGAGGGTTCCCGGAGCAATTGAATTGCAAATAGGAATTTCTTGCGGCCGAAACTCTTGCGGCCGTTTTAGATCAAAGGCTTTCCTCCGGCGCGAGCGGCCGCAAGAGATAGCAAGGCGCCGTAAGGGAATAGAATAGCCGAATAGCTTGCGGCCGGTCCTTGCGGCCCCGCAACGGCTGCGGCCGCTAATAGAATGAGGCCCTTAGTGTTGATTTACAGCATTATTAAATTGTGATTTGGCCAATTCTAACAGGCTCTATATAAGCACACAGCATATTTTTTTACAGAAATTTTTAGTTAGTGAAGACCTTGCTTTTGGATAGAAGTTCACAAACTAAAAACTTCAGTAAAAAAATATGCTCTGTGCTTATATAGAGCCCTTTAGAATTGGCCAAATAGCAATTTAATAAGTCTGTTAGTTTTTATTCTTATAGTGTGTCCTTAGGAAGTTGTGAAAAGGTTAAGAACTTTCCACAGTCGGGCAGATTAGGATTTACACATTCTTTGCCACTTATGTGAATAAGGAATGTTAGTATTATTCCAATATATGTTTAGTATTTTCATGTATGCTAGAGTCATTTCTAAGTGTGGTTTTCCAACAGATATTCTAGAAAAAGTGAGAAAGAAACTGGTGTCACAATAAAATGGAACAGTTCTTTGTCTTGTTTGTGGAAGATATTAGTTGGCTGCATGAAGGGGAGTCGGAGCAAGAAAAAAGTCTGGGGAGGAATACATATAGGCATACATAGGCCGTAAATTAGCTTATATATACATATATACAAACATAGAAAAATCTGTCGGGGATTTGTCCCTCACCCCCCATCCCTCCAGTTCCTACACCGATGGCTGCATGCTTGACCAGAACATCTTATTTCTCTGGAAATCTATCTATTCAACAGCATGTTAATATTACTTATGTAGGACGTAACTGTGTTTTTAACCTTGATTTATTTTAGTAATAATGATCAATTCAACTATATATATTTCTATATATATTTATAAATATTTAACCAACGTACATGTTATACAAGCATACTAAATATATTGATTAATTAAGTTCTACCTAGGTGCTCTTAAGTTACTCACATTACATGAGAAATGGGTTTATTGCAAAACGGGATACATTTACCTTGTGACCCAATTGGGTTTTTGTACAACTTATATAGTTTTTGGCAACCAAGGATCCCATCCATTAATCCATTATTTTTTTAGTAATAATGACAAGATTATTAATTAACTAGCAACTTGCTCGCCAAAAATCAAATTGTAAGGCAGGCAATGCTGTTTGGCACACATTTCCCGTGAAATATTACGGGAATAAGTTTTCCCCACCTCTCCCTACTCTGTGTCTCCTTCCCTCGTCCTCTCTCCCCTGTGGCTCCTTTTCCCCTCTGCCTCACCTGTGCCTCTTTTCCCCATCTCCCTTTCCCCCTCTCCCCCCTGTGTCTCCTTTCACCCTCTTTCCCTCCCCTATGTCTCCTTTCGCCCCCTCTCCCTCTCCTGTATCTCATTTCCCCCTCTCCCTTTCCCCTCTCCTGTGTCTCCTTTCCCCATCTCCCTTCCCTGTTTCTACTTTTCACCCATCTGCCTCCCCTGTGTCTCCTTTCCTCCTCTCCCTTCCCTGTATCTCATCCCCCCTATCCTCCCCTCTGTCTCCTTTCCCCCTCAATTTCTCTCCTGTTCCTCCTTTTCCCTTGTCCGTTTCCCCCTATGTCTCCTTTCCCACTCTCCCTTCCCCCCCTTGTGTCTCCTTCTCCCCTCTCACTCCCCTGTGTCTCCTTCTGCCCTCTCTCCCTCTCCTGTTCCTCCTCTCCCTTTCCCCCTCTTCCCCTCCCCTATGTCACCTTTCACTATCTCTCCCTCTCCTGTACCTCCTTTCCGCCTCTCCCTTTCCCCCCTCTTCCTCCCCTGTGTCTCCTTTCCCCATCTCCCTTCCCTGTCTCCTTTTCCCCATCTCCCTCCCCTGTGTCTCCTTTCCCAGCTCTCTCCCTCTCCTGTTTCTCCTTTCCCCTGTGTCTCCTCTCCCTTCCAGTTCTCACCCCCCTCCCCTCTGTCTCCTTCCCCCCTCTCTCCTTCTCCTGTTCCTCATTTGCCCTTGTCCCTTTCCCCCTGTGTCTCCTTTCCCCCTCTGCCTTTTCCCCCCTCGTGTCTCCTTCTCCCTCTCCCTGCCTTGTGTCTCCATGTCACCTCCTCTCCCTCTCTCTTGTCTTCTTTCCCCCTCCTCTCCCTCCCTTGTCTCCTTCCCCCCGTGTCTCCTTACCCCTCCTCTTCGTCCCTTGTGTCCTTCCCCCCTTTCCCTCCCTTGTCTCCTTTCCTTCCCTTCTCCTCCCTGCCTCCCTGTCCCTTCCTCCCCCCCCCCCCCCCCGTGTCTGGTACCTGGATGGAATCCTGCCAGTAGCACCACATTCACCTTCTCTGCTGTTCCCGTCCTCCGGCCAGAACTACTTTCTGGATCAAGCCCTCCACTGGCAGGAACCAGGTACTGAGGAGTGATGCGAGGTCGGGGGCCTCGCAATGAGCGCCAGAGGGAGCTCATCACAAGTCCTCCACCAGCAGGTACCAGGTACTAGGTGCTGTGGCCCTTGTGGTTACGACGGGAATACATTTTCTCCACCTCTCCCTCCCCTGTGTCTCCTTCCCCCGCCCTCTCTCCCCTGTGTCTCCTTTTCCCCTATCCCTCACCTGTGCCTCTTTCCCCATCTGACTTTCCCCTCTCCCTCCCCTGTGTCTCCTTCCCCACCACTTTCCCTCCACTATGTCTCCTTTTGCCAGCTCTTCCTCTCCCTTTCCCCCTCTCCCTCCCCTCTGTCTCATTTCCCTATCTCCCTTCCCTGTGTCTCCTTTTCCCCCATCTCCCTCCCCTGTGTCTCCTTTCCCCCCTCTCTCCCTCTCCTGTTTCTCATTTCCCGTGTCTCCTTTCCACCTCTCCCTTCCCTGTATCTAATTTCCCCCCTCTCCCTCCCCTGTGTCTCCTTTCCCCCTCTCTCCCTCTCCTGTTCCTCCTTTTCCCTTGTCTCTTTCCCATGTGTCTCCTTTCCCACTCTTTCTTTCCCCCCTCGTGTCTCCTTCTCCCCCTCTCCCTGCCTTGTGTCTCCATTTCACACCTCTCCCTCTCTCTTGTCTCCTTTTCCCCCTCCACTCCCTCCCTTGTCTCCCCCTCCCTTGTCTCCCCTGTGTCTCCTTCCCCCTCCTCTTCATCCTTTGTGTCCTTCCCCCCTTTCCCTCCCTTGTCTCCTTTCCCCCTTCCTTGTCTCCTCCCACCCCCCTGTGTCTCCTTTCCCAATCTCCCTTTCCCCCCTTGTGTCTCCTTCTCCCCCTCTCCCTGACTTGTGTCTACATTTCACCTCCTCTCCCCCTCCCTTGTCTCCTTCCCCCCTGTGTCTCCTTCCCCCTCTTCTTCGTCCCTTGTGTCCTTCCCACTTTCCCTCCCTTGTCTCCTTTCCCTCCCTAGGCTCCTTTCCCCCTTTCCTTTCCATCCCTTGTCCCTCTACCCTCTCCCCCCCGTGTCTGGTACCTAGATGGAATCCTGCCAGTAGTGCCACACTCATCTCCTCTGCTGTTCCTGTCCTCTGGCCGGAACTACTTTCTGGATCAAGCCCTCCACTGGCAGGAACCAGGTACCTGGGAGTGATGTGCCATCTGGGGGCCTCGCAATGAGCGCTGAGTCCTCCACTGGCAGAAATCAAATACTAAGTCCTGCGGCCCTCGTGGTTACGGGCCGCAACGGCTCACCTCGCCTCGCGAGGGCCGCAAAGTGTGACCAATATCATAAGCATTCCCAACACTTACAACTATAATAGTGATTCCACCAGTCAATTCCAATATAACTGTTTCTTCATGTCCATAAAATATTGTTATTAGATATATTCAACAAGGACAGTATCAGTGGACCTGTTAATAACTGGATTCTTACCATAACTTTACTGTGAGCAAAAGGTTTCCTCTCCACGTGCACAGTAATTTTAAAGAACCACTGTAGTGCCCAAACAATATGAGATAGATGTTTTAATTAGGCATTAATCATTAAGAAAAATCATATTCAATGATTAAACAATATTCAATATAAAACTTAATTGCAATGTACAGTTTCTGCTGATCTTCATCCACTTCATGAGAGTAGATAGCTGCTAAATTATCAGACACAATGTGTACCGCCAATTATGTCCAATGGCAGAAGACTACTTGTGTTAGAGATTTCTCTTGGCAACAAACATTTGCTGTTAAGGCAGACTATCAATGATTGTTAATTTTCTTATCTGTTGTTCTTAAAACCATTGAGATCTGTCTTACAGCCAAAGCCCCCCCACTCGCTTTGATGACCTTATCAGGGTGGAGACAAATACTCAGCTGGAAGCAGATTATTTTAATCCTTGAAAATGAAATTAATCTTGAATATTGCTACTATAAATGAATAATAAGGGATGTTAATAATGATCATTACATAATTCAAACAACTAGATCTACTTGCTAGGGTATTGTTATGGTCTTTCAACTGAAGGGTGATCTGCTAGGAAATGTTTTTTTTAAATACTCTCTAATTTCTAAAACATGTTTATGTAGACAAGATTGTTATGGAGGAAAATGCTTGATTTAATTAAATTAGAACATAGCTCAGGTTTCCAAGTATTCTCTTAGCAGGCCGAGCGTCTTGCCAGACATTCATGGTATTTTTTAAACAGCTCTGCAGTTGCTTTGATTTAAATGATTCCTAAGAGGGATCCAACTATCTCCAGTCATAAAAGCTTTAACATCTGCTTTCTTGTTTTATTTCTGACAAATGAAGCCAAAAAACAAAGATATATTACATTTTTGTTTTACCACAGTCAGCCAGAAAAAAAAAAGCTGTTAAGTCATTCAAGTGGAAATGATTTACTAAAAGTCAGAAAGGTTTATTGTCTGTCATATGTTTTGTTGTGTATAACTTAGGTGACTGTGTATAAATTCTTTATGAAGCAATGAGAGATAACAAAACAGGAGAAAAACAGCCAATGTAATATTTTCACACTTTTTATATATTCAGACCATAAAGTACTGTCACTATTTATTGTTTTTTCCAGCCACGAAAATAACCGACAATATGGAAATAATATAACAAGGTCACAAAATAAAGAGGACCCTAACACTTACAGTAGAGGGGAGTAAAGGGGAGGAGGTGAATGCTGTATATTTGAACACAACTCTCACTTTTTACTAGATAAATAGGCCATAAAATACTGTCTGTTTTACATTACATAGATATCGTTTACTCCTTCCCCTTAGATATGATTTCTATAAAAATTAGATGTCATATTCCGGTGCATCTTATAGATATAAATTGTTATTTTTCCCTTTATATGTATGTATTCTATTTAAAAATAGTCGCACCGCATAGTCCAGATATATTGCACCTTTTTCCATTTATATATGCATTCAGAAAAAATTTGGTGTATTTTATAATCCATCGTATTTTATATTCCAGATATATATTGTGTTTCTTTACCGTTAGACTTTCATTATATAAATATAAATATGTATTATCTTCCAGTTCATATTATAGTTTACTTCTCTTATAGCAGAAAATAAGTTAAATGGATCTGCAGTCTATAGGCCCTATTCTATTGGGCAATTCTCAAATTTATACACACCACTCTGACAATTGCCACAGATTCTATTAGCCACTCGCAGTCCGGTTACGAGTTACCCGCCCACAATCACTACGGACCAGTCAAACCCGCAAAACCGAATGTAGAACTCCATTTTAGCACAGCTCGAGCTCTAAATAATTAGCTGCACAAAATCGATATTCTATTAGACCCCATAGCGCTTGATTGCAATCAATTATTAGAGCCTTAACAGCAATTAAACACACAAATATGCAATTAAAAATATTTACTTATGCTTTTTTTGTGTCAAATGGATCCCCGGGAAGAGTTTTATACAAATCATTGAACCCGCATGGACTAGAACAGTTGCTTTAATGAATTTTATTGATTTCTACATTGCTGGAGTGCAAGTCCAATCACATATTTACTTCTCAACACTAATTCATTTGTAGTCTCTGAATGAAGTTTAAGTATAAACTCCATGTTTTACTGTTGTCATGGTGACGGTCTCATTTACTATTGACTGTGTCTAAGAAGTATTGCAAGTGTTTGAGAAGTAAATTACGGGCTTCCTTAAATATTGTCTTAAAAAGGCAGGGTTTACAAGTTCAGTCTTGAGATCGGAATTTGAGAGCTGAAGCCAATAGAATACATCTAAACATTTATAAAAAACAGACAAATTTGTGAGCCTGATGCATTTGCGAGCAGCTAATAGAATATGGCTCCATGACTCTAAAGACAAATTTATACAAATCAACAACATGCAACTAGCCAGCAACAGAACAGGAAGCAAACATTATCTTACAGCAAACTCGTTTATTGGTCTTTTGATGTATCTAGAGCAGTACTTCCCGGGTCTAGGGTATTTTGCCTTATTTCTTCTGCACCTCAAAAGCACCTCTTTCCTTTAAATTGTAATCTACATTTTTTTAATAACCATTTTCTAATAAAACATACAAAGCAATAATAACTAAGGGTCCTATGCTAATTCCTGAAAAAAACAATGGCGAGTGCCGTACTGGCACAAAAAATTCTACCTAGCTATGTTAATCACCCACCTCTAAAAAAATCCTACGGATCACTGCTACCAGTGAACTTCACTACAAAGCGGAAAACAAGGCATACATTTCCATTGGGTTTTGCACTGACAGTAAGTTATGAGTTACTCCCTGACACTCTGACACCCAAACTCTACCCTACTACCCTACCCTACTGCAGTAACTGCAAAAAGCAGAAGAAAGATTTACGAGTACCAAAGACCACTCACAAGTGGTTTTCAAAGCCTTGCCAAGTCCCCCGGAAGCATTTTAAAGTGACCGTACAGCACAAAAAGCCCTACAAAATGATGACATTTCAGCATTATTTGACACTTAAAAATCTGATATCAACATATGTGTAATGAAAAAATATAATATGTTGGAATTAAATGTATAGTTACCTTGAGATACTTGCTCTGCTAATCTTGCAGAGAAAGTTTGTGTAAACTGAAAAATCCATATGAAGCTTGCCCTATAAATATTGTATATTATTTATTTTAGTTTTAGTTTTTAGTTTTTGGGGTAGTTCCCCCGCGTTACCTCCCATTCATTGCTCTAGGGTGTGAGCGATTCAGCCTATTGCTGAATCGCAATGATCGCTCTGAAGTAAGTCTATGCGGAAGTATCATCCCATCGGATACTTTCCCCGTTTCAGTATCCCTCTGCTGCAATTAACTGGCAGATAGCTGAAGACAGTCTCTGCCTACAACAGTAGACAAAAGTACAGTCTATCCAGGTGTGAAAAAAAAACAGTTTGGTGAACAGTAACTGTCCTGCTGGTTAGACAAAAGCACAGTCTATCCAAGTCAGAAATTAGCAGCATTATATCTGCATTATTGTGCAAACTAAAGCATCAGAGATTGGCAGCCCAGTGAAAAAACACTGCTACACTGCAGGGTAGATAAAGCACAGTTTATACCAGTAGGCAGCTTAGTGAGAAATAGCGGCAGCACTGCTTTATCAAACGTTCAGTCCATTATACTCAATAGTAACAGTCAGAAAAAGATTGCCTGACTGTGATGTAGTAGAAGTAGAATTAAGTTTTTACAAGACGTATATGATATATATATGTGTGTGTGTATGTATGTGTGTGTATATATTTATATATATATATATATATATATATATATATATATATATATATATATATATATATATATATATATATATATATACATACACACACATATATACACCAATATAGTCTTATACATATGCACATACTTTGATATAATGGTATCACTTATCTCAGTCAGGCTGCTGCTTCACAGATGTACTGAGAGTGCTGCAATTCCTTGCTTTTATGCACAGTATCACTGTAGCCACACAGATGCCCTGTCAGTCAAAATGATTTCCATTGACTTCTATGCATACACACCCCTGCAATCCAATTGGTGAAAGTCACTTAGGAGGTGGGACAGAACTCACTCAGTACAGTGTATTACACAGTGGGCAGACTGATACAGAAAAATAAATATAAAATCATAATTTTTTTAAAATGCAATATCTTCTTAAAAAATTGATGTATTTCAAAAATGTTAAAAGTATTTCAACTTGCCTTCATGAGAGCTTTTCACTGATGTCCTCCATAGTATGCTAAAGTAACTGTCCCTTTAAGCCAATTTTATGATACAAAATCCAGGCTAAAATGCAACCCAATACTCACTGGCTTAATACACGTCACAAAACCAGGAACAAATTCTCTAATGCATTGTATATAATATTTTAACACAAAATAAACACATCTTTATTTATTGAAGCTATTTATACAATTGTCACATAGTTTTATATCAAAATATATTAATAAATAAAAACAATTACTATATATATATATATATATATATATATATACCGTATATGTTTCATTGCCACAGCCAGTTACTGCAGTTGTTCCTGCACTCCCCACTCATTATAAGATTTGTGATGTACACTTTTTCTATTGGCTCCTTGAGCACTGTCTCATCCATAAAGTTTGTTTTTGCTCCATGCACAGAAATCTGTTGCGGCAACAGAGCAGGATTTACGGCTGTGCACTGAGTGCTCTAATCTGGGGGAGCAAAAGATTTATATTCGTGTAGAAGTTAGGAAATAAAAGCTCCCGCAGCCGATTTATGGCCGTGCCCTAAATTAGAGCACCTGATTTACATGGGGCTCCAAATCAGGGCTTCTTGAAAGTATGTAGTTTGTTGGGAGTTATGAATGATCGTAAGAAGTCAATGGTTTGTTCGTCCTTGCCTGTCAATTGTCCCCAGAACAATAATGAGGCTTGATAGGCACGTCTATACATATTTTAAAAAACAAATATATTCATATTTAGATATGAACCAAATCTGATTTTAAGTTTATACTCTTCTATTAGTTGAGTGTCACACTTAATTATGGTGGTAACATCACAAGTGTTTCCTATTTATTTCTATAATCTGATTATTCATCTATTTCTTTTAAGTATTTGTGTTTTAAAAACTTGTTTTCTTTTTTGTATTTAAAAATAGCTATTATGTCTTGAAAATGTGCCAATAGTTTCTGCCGCATATGCGGTGAATTTACTTTCTAAATATAATATATAAAATCATATAATCATTACTGATGTTTCAATTGATGTTTCTGGTATCTCTAAGTCTAAACACGCTGTACAATCGACTATGAGATGTGTAACCCACAATGAACAGCTCCCTTTGCCCAAGCCTCCAAAAACATGAAACTTGGATGAAGATGACTTCGGTGATGAAGATTTCCAACAAGGCAACACGGGAGACCAACTATATAATGACCCCAAATTTGAAGCTAGTCAGCATACACCTGCCATCATTTAAAGTGCCTCTGATTAACCTCAAATAATGTTCAGCTGCTCTAGTTGGTCTTTCCTGACATTTTCAAGGCATTAGATATACCACGGAACACAGTGAAGACAGTCATCATCAAGTGGAGAAAATATGGCACAACAGTGACATTACCAAGAACTGGAGCTCCCTCCAAAATTGATGAAAAGACGAGAAGAAAACTGGTCTGGGAGGCTACCAAGAGGCGTACAGCAACATTAAAGGAGCTGCAGGAATATCTGGAGAGTACTGGCTGTGTGGTACATGTGACAACAATCTCCCGTATTCTTCATATGTCTGGGCTATGCAGTAGAGTGGCAAGACGAAAGCCTTTTCTTACAAAGAAAAACATCCAAGCCAGGCTACATTTTGCAAAAACACATCTGAAGTCTCCCAAAAGCATGTGGGAAAAGGTGTTATGGTCTGATGAAACCAAGGTTGAACTTTTTGGCCATAATTCCAAAAGATATGTTTGGCGCAAAAACAACACTGAACATCACCAAAAGAACACCATACCCACAGTGAAGCATGGTGGTGGCAGCATCATGCTTTGGGGCTGTTTTTCTTCAGCTGGAACTGGGGCCTTTGTTAAGATAGAGGGAATTATGAACAGTTCCAAATACCAGTCAATATTGGCACAAAACATTCAGGCTTCTGCTAGAAAGCTAAACATGAAGAGGAACTTCATCTTTCAGCATGACAACGACCCAAAGCATACATCCAAATCAACAAAGGAGTGGCTTCACCAGAAGAAGATTAAAGTTTTGGAATGGCCCAGCCAGAGCCCAGACCTGAATCCGATTGAAAATATGTGGAGTGATCTGAAGAGGGCTGTGCACAGGAGATGCCCTCGCAAACTGACAGATTTGGAGTGTTTTTGCAAAGAAGAGTGGTCTTTGGTACCCAAGTCAAAATGTGCCATGCTGATAGACTCATACCCAAAAAGACTGAGTGCTGTAATAAAATCAAAAGGTGCTTCAACAAAGTATTCGTTTAAGGGTGTGCATACTTATGCAACCATATTATTTTATTTTTAAATTTTTTCTTCCCTCTACCTAAAAGATTTCAGTTTGTTTTTCAATTGAGTTGTACAGTTTATAGGTCACATTAAAGGTGGAAAAAGTTCTGAAATGATTTATCTTTGTCTCATTTTTTTACAGCACAGAAACCTGACATTTTAACAGGGGTGTGTAGACTTTTTATCCACTGTGACTGGCAAAATAAAGCAACAGGTTTGAAATCAGAAAAAAAAAACATACTATAAAGTTCTATTTTACCCTTGTGACAGGAAAAAAAAAAAATTTGTCCAGTGTCATCAATGTTATTTTTCTGTTCTTTGTCTGATATACTTTCTTTATTAATATGTGTATGCATAAAAGCTTTTACAGATCTCATTTACCAGACTCTGCTAGTGCATTATTCCATGACAGTCATGCTGCTGTGATAGTGTTACTTCCTTGTTAAGGTACATGCGGGTGGTTACAGAGAAGGACACTATACTTGAAACCTGCTTCTGTTAAGCATATGGGAGGAAGGGGAAGGTGTGCTGTGCTGAAATCTTATCTGAATCCACCCAAAACAATAACTCACTAGAGACTTCAGGGAATTTAATCTCTTATTTTTAAACTGGGACAGTATATACCATTAGAAATCTAGATAGCAGTGGAATAGTGGATTATTGCTTCTAGATAATACCTGTTTTATTTCAGTCCCCTATTATCAAGTATTGATATTACTATGTGCTAAGAGTTGAGAGGTTTAGGTATTTCTTGGGCTCCTGACACAGGATTATGTACTATTAGCCAGTTTTGAGGCTTCAGCTAGTGAGCCTTCCAGACAGGAGGACCCAGCGAGGTCATAGACATGCTCTCCGCACTATCCCTTTTGCATGGTAATTGGTCACAAAAAAGGATATGCCCTTATTTGGTGTATAACTGTTCCTTTTTAATTTTTACGGTGTGGTTTTTCTTTATAATGAATAAATAGCGATGTTTTTACAGTCATTCCCACTATTTTCCTATAAAGAAAACAACAGTCTTTAGCACATTTGAAGAGATAATAATAGTTAGGAAAACACTCCAATTCAGTCTCCATTTCAGCAGTATTAAAGTATGGAAGACACAAACGTGGCATCCTTCAGCACAAACAGTGTTTACTTAAATATGTTACATAAATATATTTTACTACCGACGTGCCTGTCAAAAAATGACGGCAATAACATTTCAAGCCAGGCAATGCTGTTTGCTAAACAATGCGAGGCTATGGCCCCTCTAAGAGAGCCCCACGCTGAGCGCTTTTGGATCTCATGGCGAGCCCTGCAATGAGCGGCTTCACCGCTCATTGCCGTTTTTTGCAAGCCGCACTTTTCCTGCTTTGATCCTCTTTGGCACCCATTGCGAGCCTCTCCCCCTGTGTACTTTATAGGCCTGTGTAATTTAAGGGCCTACTGCCTTGGGTTACGTGTTACTGGCTTGAGTTAAATGTTACTGCCTTGTATTAAGTGTTACTGGTTTGCGTTAAGTCTTAGTGCTTAGGGCTCGTATTTACATCCTTCGTTCCCTTTTTGTCCTTCGGGTGCATTTTACGTCCTTCAGTATCATTTTCTGCTTGTTTAGGGAAGATGAGTCTAGCAGAGGCATTCATAATGGATTGAAGTGGAGACAGTCAGGTGGTAGATAGGTCAACAAGAAGCGAGTTGCAGTAGTCTAGTCAAAAGATGATGAGAGAGTGTTAAATAAATAAACATAACCACGAGGGGAGGAGCCTGGACAGAGACAGTACACCCTACGCCCTGTAGCCTCATCCAGGGCCTACAGTGTTGGAACATCCTTACCACCGTAGGGTAGGATCTCACCCATTTTTTACCACTGTCCCGGTGACTCTTCTCACCACCCGCCACAGAGCAGACAGAATACCTTTTCTCCGAACATAAGATTTACTTCGCTTTGATCCACTGCCAACAAGCCGTGCATCGCTCTAGAGGATGTACGAAGTCAAGTACCTTACCGCGCTAGGCACTATCACCATAGATTTTGATACCCCCCTGAATGATCAACGAGTGATACCACGGCACCTACTTCCACACACAGCTGCCGTTTCGAGTTCTCCATTATCTCAGACGCACCAAAGAGGGTGAAGAGAATAATCAGAATAACCACCACCAATGCATCCCGTAGACACTCAAACCCCTGAGGCTTATGTGAAGCACCCAGACGAAAACAAACCCAAAGAGCTGAAGATAGGGTACCGCCAAGGCTGACCTTATGCAGCATGGCAAAAGTGGACCCAACCGAGCCGAACCACGACTGTATTTGCAAGTCTGTCAAAAGCGGTACAAAGCCTCCCAACATAAAAGCCGTCAATTCCAATACCATAACTAGGGCAGAACCTGTCTGCGCAGAGAACTCGAGGAAAAAATTACCATAAACTTCTAACGCTCCACCACGACACATCGGTAGCCGATAGCACCTATATCTAATAATCCCAGAGGCAACAGCCTCTGTTATCCCTTGGTATTGACCCACCTCTACCCTATACCCACCTTCCAGAGTCTACTTGTAACAGCCCTATCGCCAGTGTAGATGGAGGTAGAAGTATAATCAGAAAGCTACCGCACCTTAAAACGCAAGCCTGATGCACCGTCGCACCAAGAAGAACCCACTACTATTAACTAATCCTTTAGACAGTCCTCCGAACCCGACCCAAATATATGGGCTTATGGCCCCATACACCGCAACTCCACAAGGGAGTGAATGTTGAAAGTCTGTAAAGCACGCTACTAACGTGCGCCGAACCTGGTCCACTGTAAGAAGATACACCAAATACACCTTAATAATACCCATATATACTCCCCCCAGTCCCCAAGTTGTACCCTGGCACCGCGTTACAGCAAGGCACTCTGGACACCGAACAAAGTTGAAAGGCAGTCACCTAATTTCCTTCAATCTGCTAAAACTGCAAATGTAGACACACTACTGTACAAATCCTGAAAGGGGAGTGGTGTGATTAAATCAAAATCAGTAGTACACGCTCTCAGGCTCGCCACACTGCCGTATAAAATGGACATACTTCAGAAGTTACCAGATACCCAGATCCCAGCACTCAATGAGTTAAAACACATAATGTAACTCACATGGACAAGAATATAATATACACAGCTTTATGAATACTGTATAACATATTTCCGAATACAAAACACCATAAAGACCCGTAAGGCTTTGACATATTCAGAGGCAAAATGCTGACCATCTATGATACATGGCCCGACAAAAACAAACCTGTACTATGGAATAGAATACATGCACACTCACACGGCCACCAGTCCAAGGGCGCGCGACTGGTTTACGACTGGTTTACTGGTTACAGACCCGAAAACTCACAGCATAAATAATCCACTAGCTCTCAACAATGACAAATTAGGAGTCCGCTGTTGTCACGGTTCACCCGATGCCGCTGCAGGCAAAATGTAATTAGGCTAGAGCATCATCTAAAACTGGGCACGCACTTATTGACCGCCCCTGGTCCCAGGTTTAAAAGGATATATAATACCCACCCATGTCTGTTTGTGCGTCATATAGCCCTGTCTACCTCTACGTGACCCATAGACCTGATGAACTGGGAATCCCTGGCAGCTATACTAGCGTGGATAGCCAGTTCGTTCTACAAACAGCCCACAGCATACCGTTCCCAGTACTATCATGCATACTACTACATCATACACTACCCTATAATAGCACCAGATTATTTTCATACCCAATTATAAAAATTCTGTTCCTGATGGCCAGATCCATATAAAGTTGGGATTAACCCCCCTGCTTACCTAACGTGACTACATATAGGCTTACGGCCTCCTACACTGGCAACATGCAACAACCTGGATATGGGGAGGCTAGATAAAGGCCTAAAATAATTAGGGACCATCTACCATTTCCAGAAAAAAAAAAAAAATTACCCATATGGATATGCCTAATAGCCCCTTGACCTTCGATGCAACTGTACCAGGGCAATTACAAAGGTACCTAGTGTTCTTGGGCAATGAGTGGGTAAGGGAAACATTAAGGAAAGTACTAATTTACCACAATGAAAACGTACCGCATACCGGTCTCAACAGTAAAATGATCAAACGTTCTATCACTGGGCTACCCCCTACCCAAACATATGCTATGTATGCCACATCCACGCCACTTTGTACACACTCTGACTTGACCAACCATGTATAGCGCCAAGTAACATGCTGGCACAAACACATAAAACTAATAGTTATAATAATCTCCCCCCAATATGGAACTTAACCTAGCGTGAATGCACTTAATACTCTAACCTATAATAGACCTGTACTAACCGAAACCTGTGCCAAGCAGTGCACCCAGTACCAGGGTACCTGCTGCCCCAACTGGACTACTAGGCTGCTTAGTGTGAATGTATTCCACAGCTTGGCACATGAAAATATAAATATATATTTTGTGATTATACAACTTACAACACACTATTAATCCAAGGCAGCATCACAGACTCTGCTTGCCTGGCAATTAAAGGTTTAAGGTACATGGTGGTGATGGGGGGGGGGGTTCAGGGTAATGGAGATTTGCTTTTGGGGTCTGCAGGGCATTAAAAACCCCACTGCAAGTGTCAGTGCAGCAGTCTCCTTTTAAGCAGCCAGCACTGTCTCAGCATTGCGTGGCATGCCTGCCATTAAGGAGACTACATATCCCACAATCCCCCGGGCTCACTGTGCTACCCAAAGGTGTGCCCCTGCGCTCCAGAGGTCGGGGGACCGCCAAGGGATGCCTTCTCACCTCCCGCCAGCAATGGCCCAGCTAGGTCCGATCTAGGCCCCATCGCCTCCACCCAGCGGATTCAATAGATAACTTTAAAAAGGCATTGGATATATTATTAAATAAAAAGGGCATTCAGGATTATCCTGGATACTTAGAGAAGTATTGATCCAGGGAAGAATCCGATCGCCAGTATCTGGGGTCAGGAAGGAATTGTATTTATTTTTTCCCCTTTTGAGACAATTGTGTTTTTTTCCGTTTGCCTTCCTATGGATCAAATAACAATTAATCTGCATATTGCAGATCAGAGGGGATCTAAAAAGTTTGAACTTGATGGACTTAAAGTCTTTTTTCAACTCCAATTACTATGTAACTATCAATCATCTCAGATGAAAACCTGCTTATTAGATAAAACTAAGCGATACATGACATGTGGTAGTTGTGCCGTCTGTATTAACATGGCGACTTTATACACTTCTATTAACTCAAACTGAACCAAAAAATATACCGTCAGGGACATCATCAAATTAGAACAACAGCTGTGCTATATTTAATTAACTGTAAATTTGGGATGTTGTATGTCGGAAAAACATCTTTAACTACACAGCAGAGTGTTGGACCACATGCATTTCAACACAAATGAGGCTGATATTCCCGTGTCTAGACATGTAAATGCCGTCCATGATGTCGATGTAACGTGTCTGCAGTTTCAAGGGTTCGAAAAAGTATCACGTAATCAACGCAAGGGTGTTGGTGACCAGAAGTTATTGCAGATGGAGGCTAAATTAGCTTTTTATTTACTCTTACTTACTTTCTCCCTAAAAAAGTTTAAATGAAGGCTTCACATTTACTACCATTATATGAATGACCCTAGTGCCAGGTTTAATAAAGAGATTTAATTGAATAATGAGAGATTAAATAATATGTGAACCAAACAGGGAATATGCTTTTAGATTTATTAACAACACTAATTATATATGTTTATGTTATCACCCAGCTTCTGTTAATAGAAAGAATAATACGTTGATTTACCTGTTGTCGGTTTAATGAAAAGGTTATTTACCATCTGTATAAAACTATTGATGAATTGTAAATATGAAGTAAGTGTCTGGATAAAACAAATGCTCAGTCAGGAAAGGGATCAATAATTTTCAGATAATAAAGAATTGTTGGTATTACTATCTGAAAATAAGATACACTGTGTTATGTTGTATCATCAATTGACGTCTCAGAATGTAGTCTAATCTAATAGAGTTAGTATCAATAAATCATAACAAATGTAATTAGAATAATATCATTGTACATGGGGTATACCAAAGGTTTTAAATTGTCTATTTGTTTCCAGTCTGTGTTGATGAAATAGTTAAAATAGTCTGTGATTATATAGTAAAAATTGTTTACATGGTATTTCGGGGCTGGGTCACTCTTTTGAGTGGGACCAGACTGATATACTACAGAATATTTCTCCCTGTGAAGGGCCCAAGTGGCTAAAAGAGGTTGCTCTCAGAGTAGCTTATCATGGCTATAGAACTAATCTATTAAGGTTGGTTCATTCTCTGATGAGCACCTCTGACTTTGTTGTTTTCTATATGCAAATTACCTTTAGGGTTTAGTCTCCCTAAGGGTAATAGGGGACTTCAGACGTGGACCCCTTGCTCACTGGGCCTTAGGGAGTTCAGCTGCACCTCACTGACGAGGCCCATGAAGGCCGAAACGCGTCTGTGGTTTGCTGTTTCTCCTGTTCAGGGTAGAATTGCCTGGTATTTCAGGCCTGGGTCACTCTTTTGAGTGGGACCAGACTGATATAATACAGGATATTTCTCCCTGTGAAGGGCACAAGTGGCTAAAAGAGGCTTAAAAGAGTGGCTTATCATGGCTATAGAATTAACCTATTAATGAGCACCTCTGACTTTGTTGTTTTGTAGTCTGTGATCCATAAGCAATAGACTATGTAACACCCATTTGTGACAAGCCACATAACCCCTGATAAATCCTTGTTAGATGGCAGGGAAATGCGCGTCGGTTTGCTGGGCAGTTTTCCCTTGACACTTTGCTGGAATTAAGATCCGTTTATGGGGGCTTGGAAGAAGGAAAGTGACTCATTAAATGTACAAAATTATCTATGTTCCCTTATATATTATTTTTATCTTTATTTATATCGCGTCAACATATTCCGTAGCGCTGTACAGGGGTTGAGCAGAAAACAAATTAAACACCTTGTAAAGAATGGAGGGCCATAAAAGTGAATTATATTTGCTTTCTGCCTCATAATTCCTATTTTTATAGGAGCTGGGAATCATGTATAAGAAATATAATTAAATAATAAATACATTAATTACTATTTGTGTGTTTCTCACAAAGAGCAACAATTTTTAAAATTAGTTATAATTATGGGAAAATACACTGTGTAAGGTTTCAGGTCATGATGTTGGATAGCAGTGGGAGAGGAGTCGATAAATGTTTTATTGAATATGGTTCTAACGTATTGTGTTTTACAGAAAACATACTCTTAATTCATATCAGGCACCAATAATGAAAGGTTGCTATAGCTCACAAAGTGTTGTGTGGTTACAATAAAACAGAGCTTAGTAAATATTGTGAAGGGCTGTTATCCATGTTTACTGCATCTCATCCCATGACAATCCATCACAATGGCTTAGCGAATTTCCTGGTGTTTGTGAAAGTCTAGAACCAATTAAAGTTGTGTTTTTATACGTTATGAAGAATACAATAGCAGATAGAGCCACATTATTTATACGTCATTATTCTTTGAAGGAACTACTTTGTTTTAACACTTCACATACTTCTAAGAAGCCACCATAGTCGCAGATTCTTCTAGAACTACCCTCTTTCTCAGTGCAAGCTGCCATCTTTCTCAAATATGACAGTGAACTGTTGTGTGTCTGCATGCTACCGCATTACAATGGTAATATTAAACCTATCTCCTGTGGGTGTGGCCTTAGGACACAGAAGTGAAAGATGGCAGCACCCAGAGGAGCATACAGTGAGAAAGGGGTCAGCTCTTGGAGTTGAGAATCTGTTAACCTGTGAACTTCTTAAAAGAAAATAAACTGTACATTTTATATGACAATTACATTGAGCAGGATAAAATTAATCAATTAACCTAGTCAAAACATTTATATAAAACTATGTTTTTTGCCTAAAAAGTCCCTTTAACATGACACAGTTTATAAACAAAAACATAAATAAACAAAAAGAGGCATTGGAAAATATTTTAATACAATTGAACACAATAATTTGGCTGTACAATATTTGGAAGGAACAATCACAATAAATAAGAACAAAGGAAGATGGCAGATTTTTTTTTTTTTACAAAAATATATATTTTCTGTTATTTTATTTTGCTTCTAATTACGTTTCTTTTTAAATCCTTAAAGATATAGCATTGTTTTAGTAACATTTTACGCTAAGATCAAAACATAATACTAAACACACTGCCTTAATTTTGTATTCCCCTAAATATAAAGATAACGATGTATAACAGAATAGAAATTTCTAAACCAAGTGAAAATTTGGGATGGTTGAACTGAAAGCAATGTTGATGTCACTCATTTCATACCATGCATATTATACAATACAAACTTTTTTTTTGCATGAAAAATTTGTGATAAACGAGTTAAAAATGTTATCAGAACTTTCTTCTAAATTTCTTTACAAGTAGCAATTACAACCACTAGAGGGAGTAACTGATCTTTCCATAGATCTCCATAACTCAGCTGGTGCCATGCCCTGCTATATCCTAATTATAGTTAATCAGAAGGCAGTTCTAACTTGCATAAAGTTTACAAGAACATGTTAACCCTTGCAGCACTTATTTTTCATACAAACCAAATACTATTGTAATTCTGATTTGTACTATAGCAAATTTGGGAAATGAGTGGACCATAACATGCCAAAAATACTGTGCTTCATTTTTAAGCCACATAAATGGAACTTTAGCTGTCATCTAACCATTCTAAAAAGCTCTAGTTTGTCCTGAAACTAATCTAAACTGCGCCTTGCTGGCAGGTTCAGTCAACCAAACTTATATTGCTTTTTTGGGGACATTGCACAAGTTCAGGGTGATTTTTTTTCCTCAAACCAGACTCATAGAAAGAGGAAGATGGAGGTTCAAATTCCAGATAAGCATTCAAGGGACCTGTAATATAAGCTATTTCAATTGAAGTGTAAAGTAAAGTAATGATAGTAAAAAAGTTGAGCTATTGTTGTTCGCAAAAGAGTTCTTTAAATATTTTTACTCACTTTTTTTATATTCATTTGCTCACCTCTAGAGGTAATCAATTTTTTGTGTGTCTCACTGTTTTATTCTCCTTTCCTCTAATGTGTAACAATCTGCTACATTGTTTACTTCTCGAGTGGGCAACACTGCTTTGTGTTAGCACAGTGCAAACTGTGCATAAGTAGATTTAGGAGTGACCAATTCTGTCAGCCCTATTAAATTCCCTCAGCGTGTAAAACAGTAGCCTGTAATATAGCCCGTAAGACTGTGGCCGCAAATCCTTTGTACTTTCAAGCCCGTAACTGACTTGAATATCATATTTATTGATTTATTAATATTGCATTATTTCTGGATCGTAACTCGTAACTGAAACCCGTAAGGCTTTGAAATCTAACCTCCATTTTTCAGTGACATAATCATAACGATCTCTGTTGCCATTGGCTCCGTCTAAACCCGTAACTACGAGTTTGACTAATTGATCATGTTCACGGCCGCACATCCAACGTGCGCATGAATGGTTTATGGGTTTGCGTCTCTGCCCCGTAACTCGTGCCCTTGTTTAATTTAATAGCTCTGTAACACAGCCGAATTTCAAGCCCGCAGCCTTTGCGTGCATGTCGATGCCGCTACAGGCTTCAAATTTAATGGGGCTAGGGATAATGAAGCAGGTAGAGCAACCAAAAATGGATTACCCCTAGAGATGAACAAATAAGCATTATAAAAGTGAGTGAAATATTTACAACTTTTGGGGGACAAATATGACTTTAATTTTGTACAATCGTTACTTTATATTCATATTGAAAAAAGTATCCATTACGGCGTGCCTTTACATAACACCAACCAGCCTCCCGTCCACACGCAATTTCATCCATCATTGTAGGGCTTTACTTCTAATAGACATGTAAAATTAAATACCAGCAAACAATTGTCAGCGAGTGACCGCAAGACGAAGTGTGAGCCAAGACAATTATAGACCATGCTAGGAAACTAATTGTTTTGTACTTGTTTCTGTGTATTTAACTAATGAAGTGCTTTATTGTTCAAAAAGTGCTACAATCAATATATTATGAAGACAACTGTAGTAATTGTATTATGTTATATTACAAGAATATCGACACAAAGAAATAAGTCTGAAGAATTGTAAAAGTAATTTAGACCATTACCATCCCAAAATCCGGATAGGAGTGATGGTTAACGATGTTGTAGACTTGGATTTTTCAGCATGTTGCTTTCCATAAGGGATATATTTTCTGTGGGTCTACAGACACCCTTTCTTATCCTGCGAACCTAAGCATCTCCTACATTATGGAAACTTAAAGGGGAAGTGTCACATTAACACAAGATGTTCTTATGTGAAAGACTTCTCTTATAGATGTTCAAATATATATATATAAATATATATATATATATATATATATATATACATATATACATATATATACATAAACATATTAGCACATGCTTTTTATTGCTACAAGACCTATGTATATTAGGGTGTTGTGAGCTGCTGAAGAACATAGAACATGAATGTGTAACTGTCAGTTTGATTGGCTCTTGATCTAGTTCTTGAACTTTTGACTCAATGAGCTCACATAGCTCAGTGTCTGTGACATATATATCAATTTTAAAATGGCAGCTTCCATTTTCAACATGTATGGAGGAGTAACTGGCAATCTAGGCACGGTCCATCATTTAAGACTAGTCGTTAATATAAAATAGACTTAATTTTAGGAACAACTCTTCCGACTTATCCTAAAACAAAGGTATTTTGATTTTAAATGCAGCCTTGTAATAGATTGTTAGCTAAACTGTATTTAGCTTTGTTGCAGAATCTGATTTGAATTGCTCTAATGACACCCTAAATTCAGCTAGTACCTATGAAATGGTGTTTTAAAGGGACACTATAGCACCACTGCCATGATTTATTTGTGTGGAGATCACCAGTGTTTAGATTTCCAAATCTACTCAAATTTGGAGAAGATATAAAAGTTTTGGCAAGCCAATGTGACTTCTGACCCAACACCATACTACAGTACCAGTCATTCTGTCTATGTATTTAGGTTTGAAATAACTTTGGGCTGGTTTGGAAGCAGCGGTGTAGGAGCCAGAATAATTCTGGGCGGGATACAGCTCGTATACACAGGCCATAAAATAGCTTATATATACATATATACAAACATAGAAAAATCTGGGGGGGATTTGTCCCCCCCAGTTCCTACACCCATGTTTGGAAGTATTCCATTGGATGCCCACATCATTTACTTTTCCTTCTGCCTATACTTCCCTCTCTCTTCACCTCCTCACTCATTCTTCTTTTGTGTCTGTGCTCTTCAGACTCCATAATTCTCTTTTACTCTCTCCACCACCCACTTCCTAGATTATTTCCGATAGCAATGTTTAAGTATCCTCTTTAAATTTAATTTTTAAATATGCCAAGTACTTGGCACAATCACAATGTGGGATTGTCACACATGGCCATAAGCTAACACAACCCTTGATAACTACATGCAGCCACTTCCCATTAGCCTCACTAGGCACGTGCCATAATGATCTATGACTAAGAGAATCTTATATTGATATATGAATCATGAAATAATAACAAGAGGCCAAATAAGTAATTTGCTGTGGCTTTTGTTTGTAAAGCATCTAATTTACTTTACCAAAACATTGAATAACCACATTCTCATAAACCTCCAAAATAAGTGAGTGTAATTAGAGCAGCAGAAAGCATAAGCTGTTGTGCCGACATAGAAATAAGCAAAAATTCTCTTTTTCTTTGATTTGATAACCAAAAAAATTAAGATCCTTCCATTTTCATAGTAAATACCAAATCAAAATCTGGTATTTTATATCTCTTTAGAAGTATTCTGTTGCGACCAACAGGAAATTACTTTTTTTTGTAATGGTTATAAAATATATGAAAGGAATAAAAAAGAATATGGAAATTATATATAGTTTTCTTTTTAATCCAGAAACGGGTTCAGTTTGACTGAAATGTATGTATTAGCGTTTGGATTACGTTATGTTTTGGCAGATTGCGTGCCTGTTGACAACACCACACAATAAGAAAAAAAAATATCCTGTAGCGTACGAAATCCTGTTTGAATTTTCAGCGGATACAGAGGATACTTGTTTAAAAAAAAGCACATACTGTTGCAGTTTACTGGCGCTGTCAGTTTTCTCGGCCTTAGGCAATTCATGACAAGAGAAAGAAACCAGATGAATTCTAATGATGTCGATCCAGAAATACTTGCAAACAATTGTGGTGCCAGTCAAAAAAAAAATATTAGTTACTCTGGGCAGTTGAAAAGAAGGGATAGTTCTATTGTAATAAATATGTATGCAATGGGGCAAAATCCTGGCATTAAACACTATAGGGGAATTAAGACAGGATGAAAGTCTCCAAATCTTTGGCAAAAACAGCAAAACAAAAAAAAAAAATTGGCGGTGCAATGAAGTGATATAAAAACATCCCAGTTTAACAGAGGAACTGCTAAATAAATTGCACACACTAAAAAGCAGAGTTCTTCAAAACAGAACAGCAGTTTTTTTTCTTTTCTTTGTGTTAAAATGCTCTGTATCCAGATGTCTTTTTCAAGGATTGATGCCAGAAAGTGTCTGCAGGATTTACCATCTGATTCCTGCCAGGACTAGAGGGAACCCTGCTTGGAAGGTCGTCAACGTAACCAGACGTTACCACATGTCACTCCTGCAAGAGAAAAAAGGGTCATATTGGTATAGTACTAATTACAGACATATGTATACATTGTATCAATGGCATTTATATATCAGAGCATCTTAAGGAGACAGTAAACTTACACTTTTTTTATCATACATTTGTTTCGAACATTACCAAAGTTTTGCATGAAAAAAAAGTACACTTAAGGGTGTCCTACAGCATACCATAGTCTAAAAGCAGGTACAACTGATCTCTTCTTTAATAACAGAATTTGTTCATAAGCAGTATTGTCTTTTCCAGCATAAATTTTTGTTATGAACCCAATTCCACTGTATAACCGGAGGGTTATCAAGTAAACTAACGAGATTACCATGTTAAAAAAACTGCCACATTCCCATTGTGAATATAGACGCTGACTGTACATTCAAAGTCTCCACCCACATTATAAAGTAAATTAGCAGAAACCAAACGGATAGATTGTTCTAGAGCACAACTGAATATAATAGTTTTGTCCTATTTTAAATCTGGTTCGTAAAAAGAAAAGTGTGCAGTTAGGACTATAGTTTCCTATTAAGCCGTTTAGTATCACAGTGTTTGTTCTTAAAGCAACTCTGGAAATCCAACTTGTTAGAAGAAGTCTGATTAATAAATATGACAGTAATGTGATTTATTATAAATAAAAAAATGGTTTTATTTTTAATCATATCCACCATACACATGACAGAATGGCCTACTACCGCTAGTCCTAAATAAATATAATTGTTGTAGGATTACCATTTATGTAGATGTTGCATCCATTGGTTAAGTACTTATGCAGGTACAGTAGTTACTATTTTATATAATTACCATTTTTACATACACTTTTGACACAGATTGCCAGTGCAAACCATACTAAGTCACAGCTGATGCAGCAAGAAAATACCTGTGATTGGAAGGCAGCTCAATGAGCATGCCCGATACCTTCCCCTTTATGACTAAGCCCACCTTTCTTTTTCCACTGCACCCTTCTTGCTAAACATAATTTCTTTTCTCCATATTTCCATTATCAATTATTGTTTTAAACACTTTACTTTTTAGGATAATTTGAGGTCCCCAATGGAAGCTTTTGCTCCACCGTCCACATCCTCCCATAACAGGGGCAAGCCTTCCAGTTTGTATACCCTTCCATATAATATAGTATAGTAATGTGATATTTAACACATTTACAATGTGGTACAGTTCCACCATACACCAACAGAGGGAGCTGCAACACTTTTATTCAGCTGCCTGGTGTCCAAGGACTTATTTTGCCTGACCCAATACTATTCATGCAGAGATATGTTTAAACTTTGTACTGTCCTGGGCCCCATAATTTTTGTCTCTAACAAAACTATTTAACTATCCTTTTCCCAAGTCACAGCACAAACTGATTTTTATATACATGTAATAAACTTCCCAACATTTCAATTGGCCACAGAGGAACACAAATTGAACACAGAAGCGCTATTAGCTAATGATATTGCTATAAATTAAATATGGCAGCAAAGTGTCAAAATAATAATAATACTCCAAAACAGACACACTCACAGACTCGACACATCTGGAGATGGAGAGGAGCAAGTCGGACATGGGCTAAAAATAGAGGCTGTGACTGTCCATTCAAAAAAATATACATGTTCCAGAATCCTCCAGTTGCAAAAAATAAGTCTATAAAGATTAACCTCCTTCACCAATGTACATATATATATATATATATACTAGAATATTGCCCGTCAAAAAATGACGGGAATCAAATTGTAAGTGAAGTAATGCTGTTTGGTGTATGGAAATGAACTAAATAATACATTAACTAAGGAATATACTTTACCTATTTTGCAGTAATAAATGCAGGAAGCATTATGCTGAAGAGCTGGCAATCTGTTTTCATGTTCCTGCAGCATACAATGTATGTTTTGAGTGCTGTGGAGCTGCTGTGTAAGTGTGAGCAATGTGCGCAGTGTGCGAGCCAAATCCATTAATGTTAGCTGTGTACTTCCGCATTGTGTCAGTTAATGTTGTAAAATGGCGCATAATGTGTGTACGCGGCTGTGGCTGATTTTGCGTCCTTGTTCTTGGAGCTCGTCTGGCTTTTTCGGAAAATCTGTATGTGTTTGGTGGTGTTTTGCGTGTTTAGGGTCCTGTAGCCTCGTTTTTGTTTTGTTCGGCGGCCATTTTTTCTCTCGCTTAGGTGATTTTCGGGTGTCTAAACTCTTCAATTTGGACTTAAATGGAGGTGTAACTTCACTTGCAGAGGTCCTGGGTGCTCCCTCTTGCTGTGGGTAAGCTTTTTATGTCTTTGTTGTGTGTATTTATTGTATTTTGAATGTTTTATGTTCGCGCGGGTCGGCCGTTAAAGTCGTAATTTTGCGAGGTCATAATCTTTTTTTTTTGTAAGTCCTGCGTCTGTGTCGTAAGTCCGTAAATGTTGCGAGGTCCGCAGTTGCCGCAGCGTTAGCAACAACTTTTGACAACCCGCAGTTATGACAACTATATATATATATATATATATATATATATAATGTATTTATATATGTAAATATCTAGTGAAACCGCTAACACATGGATAAATTAGAGTGGGTTCTGGTATGATACAGAGAACAATGGCTCATTATTAATTCCTTTTGCATATTTTCTAGAAGTTGGAAACTACCCCAGTAGATCAGGAACACCGTCTCCAGTCCTTGCAGTATTACACATTATAACATTATAGATCTTTACTTGTCTATACATCTTTTTTTCTATGTCCCAGACTAGTGGACTAGTGGAAAGTTCCAGCCCTGCCATTAATGACTCAGTCATGAGGATAAACATCACAATGTCTCCATTTACTTTCTTATAATTTCAGTGTGAATAACATACGTGACATTTTTATCTGAAAATATTCTGTACCCTATGTACTTTTTTGGTAACTAACAAAGCACTTTTACTGCTTAATAAATAACCCTTTATGGATTTAAATAATCACAAAACTTTATTTTTCATGAACTTTATTAACCCACTTACAAGTTTTGTAGAGTAGCGTCTATCCTTCGAATATGGGATTAAAGGATTACCTTGCTATTGCTTTGAAGAAGTTACAAAAAACTCAACACATACCATGGATTTCTAAATATTTAGACGTGACCTTAAAAATACAGACCTTTTTGGGTATATTCCACCATGTATTAAAAAGTCATAATATACAAGGGTTATGCTTTCTAAATAGCCTGCCTCCCAACTCTTTTGAAGAGAGAGTCCCATTTTCAGGGTAAATCTTTCCAAATGATGTCCCTCTTTTGAACCCTGTCTACCAGCCCTGATCATGTCCTACTTTTTTTGGTTCCTTCTGTTGTTTTCTCTAAAAGGCTAGAAGAAAAAATTATGCCTAGTAATTCCTACACAAGATGACCTCCATTCCATGACTCTTGTAAGAAAGGAGCTCCAGACAACACCCCTGGGTAAAAGTCACTACATTTTATGGGCTTCTATTTTCCAGGAGCCATAGAATAGCTCTGGTACTTTTCTAAACTCCCATAATTGCTGGCCAGCCTTCCTTTTACAAGGCTATGGAATAGAGGCCTCAGTTCTTTTCTTATGGTTGCCATTGAATGGAGATCTTGGTTGTTTTCTTATTGGAGCAATCAAATGGAGGACTTTGTTCTATTTTTCTATGGGACCCATGGAATGGAGGGCTTGTTTTTTTTTTCTTCTTATGCAAGCCATGGAATGGTTCTTTTCTAATGGGGGCCATGTATTGGAGGCCTTTGTTATTTTCTTACGGGAACCAATGAATGGAGGCCTCTGCTCTTTTCTTATGGGAGCCATGGATCGGAGGCCTTGATTCTTTTCTTATTAGAATAAAGGAATGGAGGCCTTGGCTCTTTTCTTATGGGAGCCATGGATCAAAGGCCATGGTTATTTTCTTATGGGAACCATGGAATGAAGGCCTTGCTTCTTTTCTTATGGGAGTTATGGAATTGAGGCCTTGCTTCTCTTCTTACGGGAGTCATGGAATGGAGGCCTTGCTTCTTTTCTTATTGGAGTCATGGAATGGAGACCTTGCTTCTCTTCTTACGGAGTCATGGAATGGAGGCCTTGCTTCTTTTCTTATTGGAGTCATGGAATGGAGGCCTTGCATCTTTTCTTATTGGAGTCATGGAATGGAGGCCTTTCTTCTTTTCTTATTGGAGTCATGGAATAGAGGCCTTGGGTTCTTTTCTGCATGTAGCATTGTACACATATTAAAGGACCAATGACATTTATTTTCATGCATTTGAAATTGTAGGTTTTCAATAGAAATGTTTTTGTTTGAATGAAAATTAAAGTTTAGAGAGAAAAAGAGGCTTTTCTTTCTCTGGAGATTAGTTTGCAAATGACACAAGTTTGTGTTTGACTATACAGGACTGTCTCCCCATAAGATTTGCTCCCACTCTTAATGACCTCATAAGAGATTAAGTCAAGCGTCTCAACTGGAGGTTTACAAGTTAATGTTTGAAAGTAATTTTAATAACGAATATCACTTTTTGAAATCACTTTAATAAAGATCAATAGTTAATTAAAATATATAGCTCTTGACATTAGTGCATTAGAGTGGTCCTCTAATGTTGGGTTAATTCACTTCAAAAGGCGCAGTTGCTCATAACACTTTTTCCCAGGAGTCTTTTGAAATAAGGTCAGATACATTCCTTGAAACTGCTCAAAAGTGAAAAATCGAGCATAAATTTAAAGATAAACTCCACATTTTTAAAAGCTTATATAATTAGAGTTGTTGTAACTTGGCAGTGTCAGTAAATGTAATTTACACCAGGGTGTTTCAAACCTCAGACATAGCTTAGCACCTTACAAATGAGCGCTACAATCATTCGGCTTTTCTGATTTATTTTTCCGCCAAGGTGCATGAATTAGTGTCTTACAAACACAAGTTAAATTGGGAGTAAAAAAAACAGACTTGCAAACCCTCTTTATAATTAAAGTGTAATAAAAACAGGACAGAAATGATCACTTTTTCTTTTTTGTGGTATGTAAAAAAGTCCACTGGACTTGTAAAATAGTGGTAAAAAGTGCTAAAAATAAGTTTGTAGTTTACTTTTGGGTAAAAATAGAAAAAAGCAATAAGACAGAAAATGTGTTAAAAAATTAGCAAGTTTCCAGTGGTTCTTCTTTTCTTACAAGCTGAGCTTCATGGGTGTAGGGTAGGGACGGGTATTAGTATTGACACAATTATGATATTGACACGTGACTAGCCCAGATATTTAATGCATTCTTTAAGCAAATTGTCAAGTGTTTAATGACCACTGTAGGTTTGGAAAAACTTCACATGCTTGTGAGTTATCTAATAACAATATCAGCAATGATGTAAGTCATGAGCATACAATCTTATTTCTAGCTAACTTTTCTGTGTCCATCTAGTCTGTCTGTAGCTTATGGAGAGAGTAATCCTACTAAGGCTTCATCTTCTCTTTTAATTCTATTGTCAAGTGACTATTCATAGTGGCAGTCTTTTAACAGAACTGTATAGAGACATTATCAGAGTCCATGGTTCCTCCCTTTTCCTCCAATATATATATATATATATATATATATATATATATAAAAAAAACTTCAGATCCGCCAAGGACAAAATTCTTTAACTGAATCAACATATATAAATGGGGAATGACAGGGATTCTATGATCCTGAAGGGATTCCTCCTTTCTGGAAAGCTTGACTATACAAACCCCCAAAATTGGCTAAAAAACTCTATGGTAAAAATTCATACTAGGAAAATATTTAGCCCATTGGAATATCTCTATATATATAAAAAAATGGTGGGCATTAGTCCTACAATTACCATTTATATAATTTGCTATACTTTCATTCTTATTGAGCAATTCCACTGTTACCATGGGCCTTTGTCTAGTCGAGCCTTCCAGCAAGGAGGAGTCCCTTCAAGGATAATAGAATTCCGCACTTATTTATATTGATTCAGTTTAATAATTCTGTTCCTTGGTGGATCTGAAGTGTGTGTATATATATATATATATATATATATATATATATATATATATATATATATAGTGGTATTATTATATACTATTAGTAAAGCTTTTCCAATTTTAGAATTATTTAGTGCAAAATTTAAGATAATTGTTAAAAAATATTTATTTATTTTAGACTTTGTAAAAAGTGTTTGCATATTATCAAACCAAGTTCTTCAAAAGAACATATTATAAATGTGACAAGGAAGGAAAAGGGGTTTGGTGAAGCAATAGCTTATAATATTCCAGTTTTAGGTGCAAAAAACATTTGCTGTGGAAGATGGACACGATTTAAACTTTCTGTTATTATTATAATACAAACTAGTAACTTGCTTGTCATAAATGATGGTATCATGTTATGTTCAATTGTCTGTTCTGTTTCTCTCTGTGCTGTCTCTCTCTCTCTCTCTCTGTGCCACCTCCCTCTTTCTGTGCGCCTTGTCTTTCTCTCTGTGTTGTCTCTCTCTCTGTGTTGTCTCTCTCTCTGAGCTGTCTCTCTCATTGCACTATCTCTCTCTCTCTCTATGTGTGCCCTCTCTCTGTGTTGTCACTCTCTTTCTCTGTGCACTATCTCTCTTTCTTTGTGCGCCCTTACCCTCTCTGTGTCTGTGCTCTGTGTCCTCTCTGTCTCTTCTCCCTCCATCTCTCCCCTCTTTAGAGCGCAAGAGGACACAACTGCGCATATGCAACCTTGTCGCGCATATGCAGTTGCACCATTTATCCGTAGTAGCTTGTGAGTAACATCTGTGCAGAACGCACATCGCAGGTGTTACTCACAAGCTCATAAGTATTATAGTGGATTATGATGTTGCAAATATTCAGTCTACTTCAGTGAAGTTCAGTGAATATAGCCTTTTAAAAAAACGTACATTTAGGTAGACTATGCAAAATAATAAAATTAGTGAATATTGAATTTGAGCATAACAATAGTTTAACAAAAGATATAATTATGGTGCATGTGTGCTGGTAAATCAATATCATTTTAAATGTCACATACCTCTGTTATAGCTCATAGTAAAAGGCTACTTTCTGTGTATGAAGTGTACAAGGTCAGTGAGAAGCTTCCTCTACGATAAACAAGACAATGAACATTCTTGCAAAAAAATAGCATGTGAAGGGAAATGTTAGCGCTCTCCCTCAAGCCTGATAAAGTCTAAAAATGTAGCAGATTCACGCACCTCACTGTCTTGTAAGGACCAAGATTGGGATTAAATAATTAGTTAATTTAAATAGAGCTTTTCACCCAGAGGATGCACACAAACAACACACAAATACATATATATAGTCTTATACACAAAACCTTATTGCCATAAACACACAAATACATAAATATACACACATAAAACAAGCAAAATACAGACACACACAGACACAACATACACATACAAATATAAAAATACAGGCATGCACATACTGAAGGACCCCCAGGGCGGAACCACTGAGCTGGTATCCGCAGTGGGGGTCCCTTGACTTGGTGGAACCAAGTGCCGGCGGAGGAGGCGGGGGCGAGAGGTTGCGGTTGCTCCACCCCCTTAGGCCAGCGCGGGCGCCATCTTGCCCCACTCTACGGCAGGCAGGGAAGCAGGCACCCACCCACCCTCCCATTTATAAAAGCATTTGAGATTGTTAAGTTTTATATATTTAAAAAATATATATATATAAAATGAAAATAAGTCAATACTCGATTTTGTTGCTCACGTGTAGAGCTTATGGTTTGTGTGTATGTGGTTTGTAGCAGCAGAGTTTTACATGGTTGTGTTGGGGCGGGTGGGGGAGTTGCCCGGGCCAATGGTGAGAAGGGGGCGCCCCTACCCCTGGGAAGGTGTGACGACGGCACAGAGGTTGACCTCTTGAGCGTGGGTTCAAGGGATGCTGTTACTGGTACTGCCAAACCCGGGGCTCCTCCCCCGTTGTAGCGGATTTACATATGCCGTTTGCATATTATGATAATAAAACTCGCAGCGGCCAGTTGTACCTCCAACAGTTGTGTTGTGTCTTTTTTGGGGGTCAGGGACTTTGGGTCTTACCAGGTCATGACATTCATAAACATTGTGGCATAAACACACAAACCCACAGCCACAAACAAAAAATGAAGATATACAAACACACAGAAACAAACACATACAAACATACAGTACATACAAACTCTGATACACAAATATACAAACAAACCCACAATCACAGGCATGCACAAAAATATACACACGCACACACAAAACCCAAACACACACAGCAACAAAAACTCACGACAAAAATACACACAGACACAGGAAAAAAATACTGATACATGTACGCAGAGTAACACATATACACGCAATGAAATGTTTGTACCATCTAAATTCATATATAAAATGTATGTTCTCTTGGGCTGCTAATGTTTACGGCAGGGCATCAATAATTTTCAGTCACTGTTACTTACCTATAGAGCTTGCAATCTAAATTTACTTCCTTGTCCTAACGTCACAAGTAAATGTGATAATAGCATTATAACCAAATTAAAACAGAATGCAGGACAGTCGAGATAACTGTACACTTTACATTTTTAAAATATAGCACTTAAAATAATATGCTTATAATATGTATAGTATAAATAATATGATATGCATTAATATATATATATATATATATATATAGA